>CM070078.1:30272462-30436744 GCA_036250285.1 Pyrocoelia pectoralis | reverse complement strand
ATGGTAAGATTCCTGATAACAACGTTTAATTGCTGCTTATCATCTCACCTCTAATTATCTCCGAGTTTCTGAATTAAGAAAATTAATTACTACAAGATTTTCATTTGCTGCCATCTTCCGCCAACATTTGGAAACAAGAATTACTAAGTTTACTTAACCTTATTTTTGCTTATTATCATTTGAATTTGACTATTGTTTATTGCTTAAATTGTTTTATACTAAATTACTTGATCATCTTATATTTTGATTCACTTTAAATAACTCATTTAATTCATTTTGTTACGTTCTTAATTAATTTTTCACTAACTTTGTTTATTACCTTTAAAATTACTTTTTGTTATTCATGTTATCTTTTACCTTGATGAATTTTTTGTGAAAGTTAAAACTTAAAAATCCAATTTCTAATTAGTTAAATGTCAACACTCGATACTGTCTCAAGTTCGTAACTGTTATACTTCAGTCGGTCTGCTTGTTGCACTCTGTTAATTAACTCTTTTGTTTAGATAATTCAACAGTACTATGGTTGCGTAATCAGCATTACTGCGAAATAAGGTAAGATTTGTTTAATTACATTTACTGACTTTTGTACAGCTAACAAGTCGGTTGCTGATATATTATTTATTTTGTCACCTACTCTCATTTTATTTGTTATTGTGTTATTCAATCGTTCTCAAGGTAAAAGTAAACCCCTTATTGTTTCATTAAATGTTGTGAAACAGTTTTGTTAAACATTATTCCAAGTGTTAACTGTCATATTTGTTCATTATAACAACGATTACCGTTATTCCAGTGTACTTCTTTACCGAATACCCATATTTTCTTTCATCAGTTACACCGCTGTTACTACAAGCTGTTAAGATTTTCGTAGTTCTGATTACCAGCTTTAATTTTCTAAAGAACTAAGTTTACTTAACTTTATTCGTTCACTTGATATAATTTAACTTTGGTTTTGACTACCCTCATTTGCTTGCCGAATTTAAGTTTTAAGCAGCGAGCACATAGAGAACGGAGCGTACCAGCACAGCACGGAACGTCATAACAACACCCGCACACTGAGAACGGCAACGGCATTCAGCAGTGTACTTCTTAATAAATAAAACAATGGATAATTAATTTTAAACTTCAATTAATACATAAAATAAATTGCTACATTACAATTTTTTAAAGTTGCAAGGACTGGTTGTTTTTAAATTTGCAATGTAATGTAAAATACCTGATAATTTTACTTTTTCGGAAATGTCTTCACATGAATTTCCTTTACGCTGATTATCATGATACTATTTATTAGAGGGATCGTAAATTATGGGATATTGCCGAACTAATTCAATGATATTTTCGTCTATTGAGCACATTCAGCACGTTTTAAGTATTGAAATGAAAGTGAGTGTTTGTGAATCATCTGTAATCGATCCGCCACCGGCAAAGTTGCCCTCTCGAGAATATTTGCCGTTGCCGTTCGCTGCAGGTCGTTGCTGTTACGCTACGTGCTGTTCTGTATGTGAGCTTCCCCATTTGATTCAATGTAAAGCAACTCGACCAGCATTGCAGTGTCTCTCCGTTCCGTTCCGTTCCCCTCTCTATGTGCGGGCTGCTTTATACTCATGTGGGAACAATGCGGCAAAAACGAGCCCGCGCGATGACGTGCCGAACCCCGATCTCGGTAGACGCGCCCATACGTGACGTCAAACCCCCACATGATAGAAACGAATGCTCGCTCGGGTAACAATCGCTACCGAGCACCGCCGAAAGGCCCCCGACAGGGTATAAAAGCGTGCGCACGACGATCAGAAAGTCACTCTCGTTCCGGAGTTGTTAATAGCCTGGAAAGAGTCTCCTACTCCCTTGGCCAGTGTTGTCAATAGCCTGGTAATATGGGGCCACCAATCCGAAGCCGGTGTTGTTAATAGACCTGGTTAGGATAAGCATTTTAACGCTACCACGTACGCCAGTCAAGCGGCTGCGGTCCAGATCACCGTGTTATTCACCGGTGCCATCGATCATTACACCGCTACCACGTACGCCAGTCAAGCGGCTGCGGTCGAGCTCACCACGTTATTCACCGGTGCCACCTATCGTTACGCCGTTGCCGCCAACGCCTACAAAGAGGCCATCGTAGAAGCTGGTACCGTTCGACCTCGACACAGGGCTCTGCTATAGCGAGCCTCATAGCCGACCCCTGCATCTGCACGACCCACGAAGACAGTGCGTGAAGTACTTTCGTTCTTTAACTTTGCGTTCATGTTAATTTGTTATTGTTATTGTTATTATGTTATTTGTTCTTTCGTTTAAACTCGTTAAGTAAAAACTGTTAAACCACTGCACGTTCCATTTCCTAAATAAAGATCGGCGCACACACACGCGCCGACACTCATATCTAACCTACCCCCATATCGCCCCTTATAACTGAGCTTCCGAGCCATCGTATTATAAATAATTGCGTTACCAACCAAAATAAGTTAAAGTAATAGTAATTTATTTCCATCCGTCCGTCCTAGAGAACGCACATACCAATCACCAAATGAGAAAAAGGCGGTGCTGTTGGAGACACTTTCTAATAAGGTTATTTCTGTCATTAGATTATTTAGGGTTTATGAATATATTCAACGGATATGTACATTAAATTTACATTTTGTATAGAAATCTATTTAAAAAAAATCAGATTAGATTATTACATCAAAGAAGCATTAAAAATGAAAGCATCGCTAAAGTAATGGATATATAGCGGTTAAAAAGTAGATCCTGATGCGACTGTATGAAAGCTCGTATAAGTAAAATTCAGGAACTTTATCCCATATCATTTTAAAGCTGTTTAATTAATATAGTTGTACCACATTTGAGTTAAAGAATGTAAAAGTGAATATTCAAATACGTAAATTCTTTTTGAATGAAAACATGAAGCATGTGGGGTAACAGTTAAATTTTTCTAACTTTTCGTGGTACATCGAATGGTTCCATGAAATTTTTCACACAACTTCTGTTTTTGACGACTGCTTTGTTGTCGGATAAAATATACTTTGATATCACTGACAAATATAAATGTTGGAAATTATATTATTGAAAAGGCCCATCGATTTCTTCATGTACTTTCTTAAAAAATGTTAGTGTTGTCATAAGCTAAATTTTATTGACATACCCACTTAAAAGAAAATCTAATAACACTTTAATTTTTGGATTTGACATCTTGTTATTATATAAGTTTTGCGTTTACGAACTAACTTCAAAATAAGATAGAGAAAACTTATCTTAAATGGTTTGAAAAGCGATTTTCTTTTCAAATACCAAGCTAAATATTAATTATTTTCCAAATATATAAAAATGACATTTAAGCTGTTTGCTAACCAACTTACGAGGTCACCTATTTCTAGGAGACAGAGGAAAAGTAAATCAAAATTAAAAGAAAAGTTTAATAACTTTTATGAAAGATACTAAATCGTCAAATAACGGAAAATATAATGGAGACCAATATATGAATTGTTGGTTGAATTACATAGCTATTCGCAATTTGATATACAAAACATGCTCAGTTAAAGTGTTTCTTAGGCTGCCTAAGGAAATTCGGAAACAGCTTGCAATGAATTTTCAGTTGATATACGCAAACAGCATATTAAATCAAGTAAGAGTAATACTTAAGTTTATCTTCAGCGTTAAACAAGGTGGAAACTGTCAAAGAAAAAATTGAAATAGTAATTTGGAAATTATAAATTTTTGATTCAC
The DNA here is from genome assembly GCA_036250285.1 of Pyrocoelia pectoralis. NCBI lineage: Eukaryota > Metazoa > Arthropoda > Insecta > Coleoptera > Lampyridae > Pyrocoelia > Pyrocoelia pectoralis. The sequence goes on along the minus strand of CM070078.1, from coordinate 30,433,030 downwards.
ACAATTTTACCAAAAATTCTAATTATTTATTGTTTTAATATTGAAAGCTGCGTCGTTTAAAACAACAAGGCAGCCGTAAGAATATCTATCAATTCATTATTAATAAATAAATCTTTTATGTAATAGGTCCAAAGTCATAAAAGCGATAATGTTGGAAACATAAAGCGGCAAATAAAATGATTTATGTAAATCTCTTATAGCTTTCTTTCGGGTAATAAAAATGACTTTCGTAAAGCTTCTACGGAACAAGAGAAACGCATCTGAATTTTTCTCACAAATCAAGTGAGACTTTAAAATTTTAGCTAAAAGTGTTTTTTTCGCGTTCAGTTTCTATATTTGTAAGGATAACGTAAAAAAACTATAAAAATGTGTTTTCTAAGCCTTTTCCTTAATACACTTCACTAATTTTTATGCCTGAGAAAACAATATATCTTGACAATGCATAATTTATGTTTTGTACGTGACAACGTTCTTAATCTCAGAGATGTATTCTTAATTTCTTAAGCAAGGATCGGATAAACGTTTTCAATAATGTTGATTATTTACGTGATCGCTACCATTTCACTCTTTCTAATTAGAAAAGTAGTAGTCAACCGTAGATATCTAATACACGCTAAAGATATTACGTAAATGAAAGTGTTTTGTGCAAAATTGCAGCCAAAATGCTCCGAGAGTGTAATTAGTGGGTTAATCCTTTTTTTTATTTCTTGCAATTCGGTGAACATTTTCCGAAGAAATAGTTTTCAACGCTTGTTAGAAAGACATTTCCTTCCGCCGACAAGTCGTTCCAACAGGTTATGTTTGTACCTACTAGTGATTTAACATCTTTAAAATGGCGAAAATCAATACCATCTCCATGCAAAAACTATACTTAATTAACGTGCTTACTAAATACATTACAAATGATGTAAAATCTGCGCTAAAGTTTGTTTTTTTGCATTCAATGAATAGAATACCTATCTATTAATTTTTACAACAGAGAAATACTAAGAAACTGAAAGTACATTACGTTAAACTAAGAGTACAGTAGGCCTTTTGCCAGTTTTTCTACGATTATGAAATTCATAGATGGCCTTAAATAGTTATTTTTAGGCGGCTATTACATAAATAGTTGTTTTACGTATCTTTTGAAAGCCGTACAGTATAACTTTTTTTTAACATCTGTCATAAACAACTTTACGGCCGCATTTACTTTACAACCGCTTTTTGTTGTCCAGGTGACGGAGCAAAGCACTCTGTAAGTGACATGAATAATCAAATATATGATTGTATTTGTCAGGTAACTGTCACTGTCAAAATTATGAAATTGGTTTTTAAATTAAAGTTTATATCTTTTTGTGATAGTCGTCTAAAAAATGTTGTGTGCACCTCGGTTAAAAGTCCTTTTTTAGCCTCATCTGATTTGTTAGCCTTGGCTTTCGCCTCTGCTGCAATCATCAGATTCGGCCAAAAAAGATCACTTTTACAACCTTGATACACAATACTCATCTGATTTGTTAGCCTCAGCTGCAATCATCAGATTCGGCCAAAAAAGATCACTTTTACAACCTTAATACACAAATCAGATGAGGCTAAAAAAGAACTTTTAACCGAGGTGCACAAAACATTTTTAGGCGACTATCAGAAAAAGATATAAACTTTAATTTAAAAATCAATTTCATAATTTTGACAGTGACAGTTACCTGACAAATACAATCATATATTTGATTATTCATGTCACTTACAGAGTGCTTTGCTCCATCACCTGGACAACAAAAAGCGGTTGTAAAGTAAATGCGGCCGTAAAGTTGTTTATGACTGATGTTAAAAAAAAGTTATACTTTACGGCTTTCAAAAGATACGTAAAACAAATATTTATGTAATAGCCGCCTAAAAAAAAGTTATACTTTACGGCTTTCAAAAGATATGTAAAACAACTATTTATGTAATAGCCGCCTAAAAAAAAAGTTATACTTCGCGACTTTCAAAAGATACGTAATACAACTATTTATGTACCTAATAGCCGCCTAAAAAGGTTTATTTCAGAATCCAATTTATAATCACATGAGTCTGACAAGGATCACGCACAAGCGAAATTGTTGTGTAGTCCGTCAATCACTGCCATTGCTATAAGTGCAATTCTATGTGGAGATTGATTGGCAAAAATTAACTTTAGCTGCCCAAAGACTTTGTAATGTGAGTTAGGTATGCATTTATTAGGAGTACTATATTTCTTATAATATAATTATTAGTCTCACAGCAATATTTTAACTAATCGTGATGACAATTCTGCATTAACTCTGACGCATTTATATCACTGTAGGGATTTAAAATGCTGCTGTATTTATCGGGTTATACCTCATGATTATTTTAATTAAACTTTCGTTACTGAAATTGTTATTTTAACAGAATTTTGTTCGCGTATGCTTAACACTCTTTAGAAATCATCGTATCTACTACCACTAATACATCGCCTTCTGAAATCGCTGTGGATTACTGTAATTCTTAGCTTACCTACTCTCTGCTATATAGATAATGTAATCGAATGGTTCATCTTGTAATGTCTTGTGCGGCACCATAAAAACTGCTACACTTTTTGATTAAAGACCGATTCTCATCTAAGCATCACTTAGCAACGCGACGCAGCGCTGCGCGTCACAACAAACTGCTGCTCATAATTGTTAGAGGGTTATCTAATACCTACCCTTGTTTATATACATTAAACAAGGCTAGTACCTACAACCGTTCTCACTAAAGCCTGATTCCCAATAGAGCATAGCTTAGCAGCGCGACGCAGCAAACTGTGGCAAGCAGCAGAATGTTGTAGGGGTATTCTCTCATCGTCGGATGATTATGTGCTTGTATTTTCCATGATATGCCATGATTAAGAAGATAAAAAAGAATCCAAATACTGGATGCATGACATATTTCGTGCAAGACTTGATGAAGGCGAATTTCATACACTATTCAGGCATCTTCAAAATGACGAGAAAAAAATTTATAATTATTATAGGAAGCAGATTCCTGTTTGTTGCGTATTGAGCAACAGCAAAGCAGCGAAAGAATGCTCACTCGACTGTCTCTCAGGTAGAACTAGCAGGCATAACGTTAAGTGCAAAAACAATTCTTATGCACAGCATAAAGAATAAAATCATAAAAATCTCCAGTGACAGCAGAGCCGCTCTGCAGGCACTAGATCAATACAAATTCACCTCTAGGCTGGTTTCCGAGTGTCACCATGTACTAGAACAAGTAACAAATAGCAATACCCTTGAGTTTGTATGGGTTAAAGGGCATGCTGGAATAATACGCAATGAAAAAGTCCATAAGTTAGCCCGCCTGACCTCAAAACAACCGTTTTATGGTCCAGAGCCGGCTCTTCCACTTACAGTATCAACTGTAAACAACTTAATAACCCAAGCCCAGCACAGGGCTAAGTGGAATTTGATTTTAGACTGCCACCACGCGAGAGACACTTTCAGAGGACCATCTCGTAGCCTGGCGCGCTTCTGGACCCTATATCTCTTGCTACTATTTCCCTATTTCCCTACCATATCCCTTCCTTCCTCTCTTCTCCGGTACAGGGTTATCCAGAGGAAACCTGCGGCAACTTGCCAGTATACTTTCTGAGCACTGTAAACTTAACAAGCACATGCACCGCATAGGCTTGGTAGATTTATCATCCTGTAGAGTGTAGAGGATGCTATACAGACGACAAGACGGCGCAACACATGCTGTGTGAATGTCCCGTCCTTGTCGAATTGAGACGATCCATGTTGGGAGAATCCTGGTCGAACATGGCTAAGATTAAAGCCGCTCCCCGTCCAGCATTCACAGGTTTATCTCACGTGTGGGATGGCTTGACTGACGTTTCAGGGTCGAACGACCCTAATCAGGGAGGTACAACAAAGGGCTCGAATAGTTGGCCTATAATGTGCGTGTGGACTTTCCCACCCTCCCATCGAAATCCAGAAATCCAGAATGAGTATGTTACGACGGCCCATAACAGTTCGTCTAATTGCTTCGCAACACATAACTGGAAAGTTTCGTGTAGGAAAATCACATTATTCTGTGTGAGTAAGAGGTTGGCATCACAATTATTCGGGTTTGCCGTCAATGTTGATGATTGGCCTTACGTCCACCACGATCGTAGTGTCCATTTTAATTTCCTGTTACGCTACGATGTAAAGAAAACTGTTGCTTTTCTTCTTCACAAGTCACTTAGGACCTTTTAGACGTCTCACAGCTTAAAACACCTGGAAGTCGTTGATCGATCTGAAAACTTTTTTTGTACTGCTATGTTGAAATCGATAGGGTATAATCGCAGTAAGCTTTAGATAACATTTGATAATTTTGAGCTTCCACTTCCGCTAAATTGCACTTTGTTTGCAAAGGGGAAAGCTCAACATATTGGATGCTTACAAAACATTGTTGATGGTAGTATGTTAAGTTTACCTTTAGATTTACTTGTACTTGCGAATACAGTTATCGACATATATTATTTTTAAAGCAATTTTCGGTTCCATTTATTCAATCACAATGTTCTTTAGATAGGGGTGGTCAGGGGCGTCGCCAGAAACTTTTCCAGGGGAGGGCCAAAAAATTTTCAGTTATTTATTAATTACATTTATTTCGATATAGGTGTATATTAAAAAAATGAGTTCATTTGTAGTCCAAAAACAGAACGAGCCGCGAGCTTATTAGAGTTCGCCAGGGGGGGGGGGGGGCCTTGGCCCCCTCCTGCCCCCCCTTGCCGACGGCCTTGGGGGTGGTTAATTAGATGAGAGCGAGTGGAGTATAACGTATTTGATTCGAACGTTAACCCAAAATCATCGGTAACGAAATTAAAATATTTAGGTGTGTTACTGACGACCATCGACACTGACGACGGAGATATTTAGGCGTTATGTAGGGTCAGCTTTATAGTGCAAGCGTTGAGTGAAATTTTCACTCAACGGTGCAAGTGACAAAATATATTACAAGGGTGGGCGTTGAAATGACAAAAACATGATTCTACATCGTTACATTACAAGGAGTTCAATAAATAAATGTGTGAAAATGGGTAATAAAGTTTTTATTAATTTGTTGTTTTAGAGAAAATTAGTTGTAAATAATGGTTGTATGTTCAGCGTATGGTTGTAAGAGCCACAGTGATACGAAGGAGTCCGGAATAACTTTTCACGGGTAAAAATCAATCATGTTTGTAAGTAGACGTAGAAAATAATAGTTATTTACATAAGTAAGTCAGGAAAATCTCACATTACTGAAGAGGAGCTAAATTGAAATACGAGGCACTTAGTGCCGAGTACTTTAAAGCTCCGAGTCAAGTAAGAGATTTTACTGACAAAAAAAGACGAAATTTAGAAATTTTAGAAATTTTTTTACAAATTCCACAAAAATCAAGTTTGTCAATATTGTTGGTAACTATAGTTACAAACTATATATTTTGCGTCTTGTAAAGTTTTTTAAGTACTAGTCCGGAAAATTAAATTTTCTTGCGCGTAAATAAGCAGGAAAATGTTGTTTTCAAGACGTTTTCGGAAAATGTAATTTTCACATAAATTCATTATTTAGTAGTCTAGTTGTTTACATTACGCACTTAATTAACTCATTATTAAATGATAATGCAAATAATGTAAATTTTCAATTGCAAACGTCATGTTTTCCAGTGACGGAGTAAGATAAATCGTTGATGACTTAGAATTTGAAATATTATCAAGTGTATTTATTTTATTTATATAGGACTTTGGGTCACAAGCTTAAAGGTATTAGATTGGACTTTCTCAGTCATCATATATCTCAAAGATGCGCGCTTTGAATAAAATTGACTTTATAAAAGAACAACTGAAAAAGTATGTGTAGCTCCTATTTCAAGCGGTACTAACCATATTTTTGGAAATGCACGGTATAAAAAAGAAAAATTCGTAACAATTCGCATATTGGGCAAGAATACGGTACCTAATTGAAACTGCATATTATGTTGATCGATTTTGATATACGCCAGATTTTTCGGGAGTGGAACCTGCAATTTATTATACCGGAAATATTTACAGGGTGCAGCAAAAATGATATTAGCGATTGGATACGTGCCAATATTAAACACTGTTATATGCAAATGGAGTACGTGTTGTTCAAGTCTGAAAACCATTTTATCTACTTCTCTACTTCATGTATATCTCATTATTGTAAATCACTCTTGTAAGAAATTTGCATAGGTAGATCTCATTATCTTAATTATGTGTGTATGTCTGGTATGTTCAATGTAATCTTATAATGGTCTTCAAAAATGTTTGTTTTCTATACTATTTATATGTTCAAGCTACGGTAGGTTAGGTTTATGATTGTTTTGCATTTCTGTTTACCCTAATTTTACCTTATTTTTCGAGCAGAAATCTGGTTACCGAAAATTCATCATTTTTACAAAACATGACTGATATTAACTATACAATATTTTAATTACTCATATTATTTATTTTTGCATATAATGTATACAGGGTGTCCCATTTAACATTACGTTCTTGAATATCTCGAAAAAAATGCATCTTAACAAAAAGTGTGCCGAATCAAAACCTTCATAGTTTTGGGGGGGACATCGTATTCAGACAAAATGGCCCCACCCCACCCCCAGGGGGAGTGGGAAAGGGGTTCAACTTAAAAATCTTAAATGGGAACCCCCTATTTTTATTGCAGATTCGGAAAGAGCGTAAAAAACTATGTTGGTTTTATTCGGAAACTTTTTTTTTATTTGCAACAGGTGGCGCTGCAAACGGGGTGTCCCACTTTAATATTACCAGAGGAATTTCTCGAAATGAGTAGATCTGATAAAAAAAGTTGCCGAATAAAAGTTTGATGGTTTGCAGGGGAACGTCCGATTCTGTAACAAATTCCACCCGCCGACACTCGGGGGGTAGATAGGGGGTGTGACTTAAATGGAAACCCCTATTTTTTATTGCATATTCAGAAATTTAAAAAAAGTTCCCAAATAAAACCGTCATAGTTTTGTATGCTCTTTCTGAATGTGCAATAAAAATAGGGGTTTCCATTTAACCCCCCCCCCCATACACCCCCCTGGGTGTCGGCGGGTGAAATTTGTTACAGAATCAGACGTTCCCCTCCAAACCATCAAACTTTTATTCAACAACTTTTTTTGTCAGATCTACTCATTTCGAGAAATTCCCCTGGTAATATTAAAGTGGGACACCCCGTTTGCAGCGCACCTGTTGCAAATAAAAAAAAAGTTTGCTAATAAAACCAACATAGTTTTTACGCTCTTTCCGAATCTGCAATAAAAATAGGGGGTTCCCATTTAAGATTTTTAAGTTGAACCCCTTCCCCCCTCCCCCTGGGGGTGGGGTGGGGCCATTTTGTCTGAATCCGATGTCCCCCCCAAAACTATGAAGGTTTTGATTCGGTGCATTTTTTTCGAGATATTCAAGAACGTAATGTTAAATGGGACACCCGGTATAAGTAATTTTGTGTGTGTAGGTACACTACAATCGTATTAATAAATCGGAGGGTGGAAAAACAAAGGTAATATAATATGCAATTTTGAGGTAGTGGGTGAGGGATTCAATCAAAATTTTATCAAAACCTATATATTTTCGTATAAGTACCTAGGTACATAGTTTTATTTTCAATGACAATCCCTGCTGTTTGTCGTTTGGTGCCACATTGCTAACACTTATTTGTATATGTTAACGATCCCCTCTCTTTCCTACTCTAAGTTATTATCCCTGAAATTGACTGCTAAATCAAAAAAATGCAGGTAATTTCTAAAGAAAGTTGTTAATTTACTAGATTTATATTATTAGGTATACTCAAAACGTAGTATTTTTTTTGTTAAGACTGAAATTTATTCCGCTTCAAAGAAATACAAATAGGTACCTCTAACTGCAAGAATTAAAGTGTTAATGTGGGAAAATATGCCAAAATGACATTTTGGGAATAAGTGAGAAAATATTTTGCGTTTATTTTATGTTCAGAAAGTTCTTCACAATCGATATGAATTCAGGGTTGTTTATAGGAGGAATACCAAAATGGGTAACCCCCCATTTAATATTTCCTTATCTTATTTAATACTGAATAATGTGCTGGTTATAAATTACTAACCAATCCGTGTTGGCCCAGTGCCCAACAATAACATTACATTATGATAAAATACAATTTACAACGAATAGTCTATGTATATCAATAAATAAATAAATAAAATAAATACATATGGTACAATAAAATAAACATAAAACATTAATTAAACGTATTGGCTATAATACGCACGTTATTATAAGGTGTTCGTGTTCGGTGATACGATGCGAATAGCTTCAGAGCGTATTCCCTGGCCAATTGTAGATCGAAAATGCCTTATATACTTTTACTCAATAAAAGAGTTATGGGCAATATTAAATTGAAGAATGCAAAGAACATGCAGAATACAGTAATGTCATACGTAAAGGTTGTTTGCTGATGATGACAGCTTCGCTGTTGAAACGTGTTCGGTTTAATAAATTTCTATTGTGGATTTTGGTGTTCTTAGCGTTGTGTAATTCAACGGTCACAAGAGTTCCAATTCTTACACTATTTGTGAGATTAATTTAAAAAACTATCATAGATTAAAGTTACTCTGGGAATTTAGGACCTTACTGAATATTTCCTACCGAAATTTCGAATTCATATTTCAATCCTCCTAAATTTTCATAGGGCATACTCACTTTCCACTGAATATTCCCAAAAACTCCAAAACGCTGTAAAAACAGATGGCTGATAACCAATTTATAATAAAATGTGAGTGTTACGTATTTATGTTTAATAATAAAAGCAATTACCTTAAACACTCCTTACATATTTAACACAGTTAAGCGATAACTAGGGTATAATTAAACATGATGAACTAGGGTATAATTATGCTGTTTGTCCTTAATTCGTAATATTAAAAAAAAGAAATTTAAAAGAGCACTCTAAGGAATACCTAATTGAAACTTGTTTGTATTACTTAATCAATTTCTTGAATAACGGTTTGTCTCATATTCCATATCTGTGTACATTTCAAACATTACTAGTCGTTTCATGAAAGGCGTTAATAGTTACTTATTTGCATATACTTATATCCTGAATAATTAACATTTTCATCTGTATATTGTTTAATATACACTTTAGTATTTATACTTACATTTAGTATTTACATGGCATTTATTAGCCTTGGTAACCTGTTAATTTAGTTGGTATCTTTAAATCTTTGTACTTGCTATGTATTCTGATATTTATACATTTCTAATGTACAAATTCCATGCAATAAATTACCGCTACTACTTATTATTCATTAAGTTATATTTGTAATTATTATTTAGTTATAACTCTATTAAAAAGGGATACGATCAAGGAACGTGCTTCGTGAACAAGAAAATTACTACAGTAATGTAAATGCAATGAATGTGGTTACAGCCCATGGAGGTGATCGTACAATCAATGCCCAATAATAGGCTAAACATAAATTTTGTTGTAAATGAAGGTTTATAAAGTGAGTCCGTAAATTTTTCGCATTTTAAGCGTAGCAGGCAAGCGAATGAGCTTACCTGGCCCTCTTCGACCAAAGAACGGGAGGCATATTTACATACCCTCCTATACAACGGCACCAGGGTGCTGAAATCTGTTAGTTTTTGTGGCGTACAATTGATCTACAAAAGCTCATTGATTTAGGCACCTCTCCGAGAGCTGAAATCACTGCAAGCGTGCGCATGCATAGGTACACCTTACGTATAAGAATTTGGCAGTTATAATTCCGTTCCTAGTTGTTAATAGAGTTAAGTGCACGTTTGTTATAATATTTATACGCCACAATGGAGGAGGAATATGTTAAAAACATAAAGTCCCTTTCACATCGCGTTTCTCCAGCGTGTAAGATCGTGTTAAGTACGATTATAAATGAAGATAAATATACTGTGGAAGTAAAAACAAAATTTTCGGACGACTATGAAAGCGAATGCAAATGGATACAAAAATACTCTGTAGAAACACGTACTGAAAAAACTTGATTTAAAAAGTTCTGCATGATCTAAAACTTTTAAAATGAATCCATCAGGTATTAATTTTTTCAGTCGTACCTATACGAGGTTGGTCAAAAAATATGAATTTTACGCAACAGTAAAGTACCTTCATTTTTGACAATATCAAAATGTACATATTATAAAAAAAGTTATTTAGAATTAAAAACTGTGCTTTAAATATTTAACCATGTCGATTTAAGTAATATATTGTCATCAAATATCGTTCTAAAATGTAAATATGTATAATTATTGTAGAGAAAAGTTCCAAAAAATATAAGAACTTATTTTTTAATACAAATGGATATGATTGCATATCTGAACGTAGTTTTCAATTCTGACCAACTTTTCTTTATAACAATTTTCGAAATAGGAGTATTTTACTTGCACATTTCACAATCACAAATCACATTTTTTGACAAGCCTCGTATACGAATGAAAAAATTGATATCTGAGGGTTGTATTTTGAGTTTTGGACCATTCCGAACATTTTATGTAGAATACCTTTTTTCCTTAAAATTAATAATAAAAAAGTTTTCCATATGGTTCAACTTACGGGGACGTACATACCATACAATCGCAGTAATATTTTAAATAAATAAATAACTAATTATTTCAACATGTGTTTATATTATTTTACTCTGGCTGCTTTATTTTACCTGGAAGTGTTAAAATAAGTTAAACAATTCGCGGAGGTGCCTAAATCAGTGAGCGTTTATAGCTCAATTGTACGCCACAAAGACTAACAGATTTCAGCACCCTGGTGCCGTTGTATAGGAGGATGTGTAAATATGCGAACGGGAGATGCAAGATTGGGCAAACAAAACACGAAGAAGATATTTATGTTTGAGACAAATCCTGTGAAAAATCCCAACGGAGTAATCTGCAGAAAAGCATTCAACTCGCCACCTATAATTCAAGGTCAAGGACAATGTGGCAACAGTGTGAAAAAGGTAGGTAACTCCCCGTGGGTAAACCAAAGGATTGCAGATCAATTGAATCATTAAATTCGAATAAATTTTGTTTATAAACTAATTTAAGACTATCTCTGAGGAAAGAGCGTGCCACATCTGGAGGGTTAGAAGAGATGATGACGTCCAAACATTCATCAAAGGAATACTACTAACTTGAAACCTGGAAATATCTGTGGATAACTCTCTGTAGTTGTTAATCGAATGAGAGAAATGGTTCAACCATTCAGAAAGTCTAGATACCGGGGTATTAGTGGAAGAAACTATAAACCGCATGGGGGTGTTCAATTCATGTAACTTAGGGAGTGCGTAAAGACGAGGAAACAATGGATTCATTAATATGAGCTTGTAATCATTATTCATTAATGGTTTTAATTATTTCTTGGGTTTTAGTGATGCTGTGTTTATTGCAATTAATATTCACTCTCCATTTCATACACTTCAACATATCACTTTACTATAATTTTATCAACAAATTTTAGTAGAAGTATTTTGTATAATTTAGTTTTAATGCTCATACACTTACTTTTAGCCTGAGCATGATAATTTGTCGAAACATGTATTCGTCAATTTAAACATTTGTACTCGTATAATCCGTCAACTTTAAACTTAAATCTTCAATTTTCAATTTTCTACGTTGAATAAAGAATTATTGGGAAGGTTTTGTGATTTTGAATTTTATATTGGCCTCCAATAAGAACTGGATATGAGTCCAACACCGGGTGTTCCAGTTCGAAATGTACGCACATTGTTGATTACGTGCCTTTATGGTACTGTATATTTAGTTTTCAAGCATCATGTTCAAATCGTTTGCATAAAATATGCTTCCACTTCCACAAAGCTCATTTATGTTTATTATTATACTTCGTATAATTACATCGCAATGAAGCACGTGGCACCGTAATGCATCAAAAATTATAATTTTGACCACAGTTTACTACACCACTCCTTTATTTCACAAGAAAAATGGCAACTAAATTCTTACTGAATGTATTTATTGATCGCATTTATCACCCACTTAAAGTTTTCAAATGCATTGTATTTTACACAGCTTCTCTCCTCTATTACAATTGAGGACAATTGAAAGGTTTTGCTCTTATTTTTACTTTTATTTATTGACTTTGAGTTTCGTCCATTATAAATCACATACTCCGTACCTTTCTGAAACGCTTACATTTATATAAAATTAAGGAAAAATGGTATACATATTATGTTTGTGAGAGTAAACACGACGTCAGAGTCGATAAACGATGAAAATGTATTCCCTGGCGAAATAACTTCATATTATGGAAGTTCTTCAACGATTTTCCATTTATACTGGGTGCTTTTTATTACAACAAAACTATGATCAGCTAAAGGTCACAACTTCCTATTTCAGTACCTATTGAGTAAAATCGTTCAGTTCCTACTTCTTTATTCAATAATAAAATTAATTTCTTTATTATCTCTCATATAACCGATAAACTGTATTTGGAAATTATTCTCTACATTTTACGTTTCTTTTTTAACACTTTACCTTTACGAGAACTGATGTAACATCTTTCTTTTCTATTCAGGAAATGTGACGCTATTTGCATATTGGTTTTACGTAATAAACTGGAGCACTCCCGGTAAATACTTATCGATTAATTTGACTTTTCACTCCCACTTTTTAACAAATCCACTTAGGCGTCATTTGCAGAAAGGTTCGTCAAATATTTAACAACCCGTCAAGACATTGACGTCCTAACTGGGTGATCCTCAGAACGGAAAAGATTGTCAAAGTTCTTACTGCATTTCAAAGTTGATCTTATTACTACAAAACTGTTCTCAAAACAACAGCTGGTGGAGGTTCTTCCGCTATTCATTGACAGAAAATCGATTGCAAATTTCTCCTCCCGATTCTCCTGTAAGGGAAATTAATTTATGTTTATTAAATGGCGTATTCTGTTCAGTTTTATAAGAAGTAAATGCTGCCTTTTGTTCATATAAATAAAATATCCGGTACAAAGTTGATTTTATACGTAATTAAATTTAAACTTTGAAGGTACTTCTGTAATTAAGAACATCCTAAACCATTCATTGCAAGCACGAATGAAGTCTTAAAATTGATGCTCAGAAATTCGTAAGTAATTGAAGGTATCATGTTAAGTATCAAACTTGCTAAAGTAATTACATAGGTAGCGTTCTTAGTAAATTAAATCATCAGTTCAATCGAATACTTTGATGTGAAAGATCTTAAGATCTAAAGTTAAAAGTAATGTAAAAGTCAATCTGACTGTAAAATATACATGGTTTGAACTTTGAAGCGTGCACGAATTAATTTATTGTACTATGACTAATAACACGAAAGAGATAATAAGGCGAAGTTGTATTAAGTACTTCTGGTTATTGTGAGATGATCGCCAAGCGCTCACTTTACAAAGTCTGAGTTGGTGTTGAGGATGTTAGTTTTCACGGAACATTGTGTCGAACCAGGGCCATTTACATTTTAATTTCAATCACAATTTGAAATAATTCCAAAGAAATTATTATTTATAAAAACTCGGTATAAATAATACCAAAAATCGCATTCTAGTGGCAACTGCTGAAACCCCACTGAACACAGTACATCCATGAAACGTTTCTAAATGTTGCGTAAGGGTTACAAATGAAACATTCCTAAGAAACATCTAAGACACATTACTGGTACATTCCTGTCGAAAGCGAATAAATGGTAATGTCTAATAAACGTTTCAATTGATATGTTACATAAAATACAAAATATACACATTACAACACGAACGTTTTAGATATGTATCCAAAAATACATCTCTGTGATGTATTTTTTGGAATGTGATAACGAATAACATTTTAGAAACGTTACAAATGTGATGTTTCGTTTGAAACAAAATAGTCATATCTCAAAGTTAACGTTACGGACTTGTGTTTAGTAGTGTTGTACCAGAAACCTTATCAGTTGAAACATATCGTAAGAAACACATCATACACGTTTCGGTGTGAACGTTTTAGATATGTATCCAAAAATATATCTCTGTGATATATTTTTTGGAATGTGATAACTGATAACTAAAGCTAGGATGCCTTTTTTATAAATGGACAAACATAAGGCAGACCCTAATTAAAATCCGTTTTAGAGTACGCACTTTCCAAAATGCAAACTTTATTCTGCCTTTTTGGTTTCTGTTAGTTTTATTGCGTTTTTTACCTTTTTTTTGATATTTTCGAATAAGTATTTAGTATCTACCTTTTCTGTAAATTTTTTTTAGTTTTTTGAAATGTAAGTAAGTATTTTTTAATTTTTAGATTTTATATAGGTATATTTTTCTGGGTAATTTCTAAGAAAGCAAATTGTTTGAAAGGGAAAGGAATTTGGTATACAAACTGAATACAAACTTTGTCTATAATATTTAAGCCTCTTACAGTAATAACTCGGATGAGTCATTTTCCTTACTTTGAAATATTTCCCATTGTATTATTTCTACCTCCAAGCTGCACCTACATACAGTCTTTGTTGAAACTGCATCCCTTAGTCATTATGCTTTGTTAAGCGTATTTTAATTAGCCAGAAAACTTTATTGAAAAAGAATACCAGCAGATAGCATCTATCAACTGTAATTACTTTTTCAAATAAATGTTTGTTTGTCTATACTTAAATTGAATATGTATGTATTGATTTTATCTCGACAGTTTTCGCTTTTCCGTGCCATTTTTGTCCTTTTTTGTCTTTTTGATGCCTTTTTAAATTATTTTTTATGCCTTTTGCCTACCTTTTTTAAACTTTCATGTTGTCTAACTATCCTAGCTTTAGTGATAACTTATAACATTTTAGAAACTTCATTAAAAATGTGATGTTTTGTTTGAAACAAAATAGTAATCTTTCAAAGTTAATGTTACTTGTATTTAGTAGCGTTGTAACGAAAAATTTCCGTTTGCAAAAATAGATTTATTCATCATAAGTAGCTGTCTGATATTGCATATCTAAATGGATTATTTACAAAGAGTCGGTAGCTCAAGTAGTTAGCGTGGCTGTTTTCTGAATTCCTAAACAAGCGACCGATGTTCGAATCCCACTTGAAGCAAAAGGATTTTTCAGCATCACCGATCTCCTTCGAGTCTACACTAAGAGAATTTTGGGGGCCCTGGAGAACAAGCCACCGGAGTACATGGGGCGCTGCAGGATCCGCGCACTGGGAAAAGAGCCCCTTAGAGCAGTTGGGGCTCTCGGTACCATAGTTTCTACCACATCTCAATTTTTTTATACACAGGTATGTTTCAAATGAAACATATATGAGACATTTCAAATATTCACGTATGAAACATTTTATAAGGACACATTTCTTCTACATATCAATAAATTACTCTCCGATATGTTTCTTGAAACATATATAAAATGTTTCGATGTAACGTTTTTGTGTTGTTTCAAATCTAGGTTTCTGAAGGCGAACATTAAACATCTATGTTATGTGTATGATACGTTTCTGTCGCTGTTTCGGAGATGTTTCATGTTTCAGAGATACGTTTCTAAAACATTTCAGAAACGTTTTTTTTGCACTGTGGGACTCTGCTTTGCTAAACAGCATTGGGGGGGGGGGGGGGGGTTGAAGGTAGCAACGATTAGTCTCATTATCTACTTTGCCAGTTGGCAGTTTAAGTGTCATGATGTATGATGTATGATGTATCATTGTCTTGATAAAGATGAAAATATGATGAGAACGTTGATCATAAAGAAGAAACACAGAATAAACCCATCAATATGACGTCTTTTGTGGACATTATGTCACATGATACAGACGTCATACAACATGACATCATTTTACGGACACTTTTATATCGGTATTAACCGGATTCGAATCTTTGGGACTGGGTGTTGAAAATTCCGAAATCCGACATTGTACCGCTGCGCTAATGTGAAACATATCTCATTTCGTAATTCGTAACTTAGCGATGTTTCGCGTTAGATGTTTAAACAATACATAAAAGAGGTATTAATCACTTAGAATTCACCATAGATAAGCCATCATCATCTATAAATTCTATAAGAGGGTGCATCTACCATTGAATAATTAGGTATGACTAAAATATATAACATGATTGAGTTCGTAATACTCGCAAAGGGGTTGAAATATAAATTCAAAGAAAACTTAGAGCCTCCCCTTAGAACAGTTTTTCTCAGAGTTCTAAGGGGAGGCTCTGAGTTTTCTTTGAATTTAAATTATATAATCTAGGTATATAGTTGTATTAAATACAATAACCGATACACTACAAAATCGAGTCACAATTAGAACAAACCGTAACCGATAGTTTTGACGCAAAAAGCTGTGGAACAAAATGAAAAAAAAACAAATGACAACTGAGTGAACTATAAGTGCAATTGCCAACTTGGTGAGAAGTGAGTTGTTCTATCAACTTTGCAAAACTAAATATATTAAAAGGTAAAAATCCGTTTTCGCTGCCAATATTTTATATGTTTGAGCAGTGTTAAATGTTAAGATAGAAAATTATCGATATAAATAAAATGTATTACTATCACTCATATCAGACGTAATAATGACATCTCATAAGTGACGTTAAAAAATATTACCTGAGCTTTAAGACGTCATTATATCGTCAGTAATAGGTCGAGTGACGTTAACGACCAATGACACCTGTAAAAGACGTCAAAAAGAAGTAGCATTGTTTGCTGGGTTATTTCGTGGCACACCAAAGTTAACGAGAGGCAATTCTGATTATTAGAAACACGGAAACGAAAGCTTGAGAAAACATAAACAGTCGTCCGAACACAATGTCTCCTTGCTATGGAAACTAAAATGTCACGCGAAGGGCAACTTGGCTTCCACCTTCTAATCAAACTGATGAAACGAAAAGATCTTGAAACGAGTCCCTAACAGATGCTGACAATTCATGTGAAGTTCATCCCTAATGTTTATTTTCTGCTACCTATGAACAGTTTGTAAAACGTATAGGTAACCGAGAAAGTGAGTATTTGAACAAATTGTGCATTTCAACCCAGATATAAAAGAACACTAACCAATTGGCGGTTATCTTTCGTTGAAAAGAAACGAAAGCAGTATTACCTAAACCTTCGAAGATGCATAAAATTATGGGCACAGATTTAGACTACCGAACAGGATCTGTTCCATTTAGCACCGTTTATATTTATAGCGTTTATCGCTGTTGATTCTTTGTGTCTTATGTACTGTTACCAGCCGATCCTGAATTCAGGCCAAGAGCCGACCCAACTCCTGAATTATATTATAATTATACTGATCAGGAACCGTCCGCACGTGTGGTCTGGACTCTGGATTTCGAGAATCGAAAGATCCAAGCAATGCGAGAGCAGTAAAAATAGCCTCTTGATTAAAATAAGGTTTATTATGACCTGAAAGTGGGTTTTTGCTAAAGGAGCCGACATGAATTATAAAGAATTGCAAAACATAGATCATTTGCAGAGACAGATGTGTTGTGATGGAAGACTGTTTGATCTCTAGCAAACTGTTCTCTATCAGTTGCCCACACTATCTACCAACTAACGTAATGGCCTTCATTTTAAGTTTGGTCTTTTGTGAATATGACAAAAATTTTTGACAGAACGTTAAAATTGGTATAGGTACTTAAGGATTAGTTGTACATCTATTAGTTAAACTAGAGTCAATTTTAATCAACTAATTAGAAAAGTTGATTAGTTATCAGTTCAAAAAATGTTCAATTGTCAATTTCCTTGATCTATCGATCAACTTCTACCATTGGACGTTCCAGTAACCCTTAGTGAATTCTGTTACGCAAACACAGCCTATCCTATGTCAAAAACGTAATGAGCGGATTACCATACCCAGTACCGGGCACCACTTAAAGCCAACAGTATCGATTATATAATTTAACAACAAATTATTACAGGCCCTACCGTCGCAAATAAAAGAGCTATTCAAAGTACAGCTCCCTCCCTTACAGTCATGCTAAATTATTGAAAATTAAAAAAAAAATAAGTTAACATGTTACAAAAATGTCTATTTTGTTAGGTAAATCTAACAGTGATCACGTGCGTTTTCTTTCTATATGAAGACTTCTTCTAAACTGTATCAAAATTCACGCTTTTACATTCGCTTCAGGAGGAAATATGAGTCCAGGGTTTAATACAATACAACACTGGAAATAATTGAATGTTCAAGTTTTGTGTCGAAAATGAAATAAGTACATGGCCGATTTTCTTTTATAGTAATCCGAAATTTGCAATTTACCTAATAGAAATCTGAAACTAAGAGCGGGAATTGCCATTCTTCATAACATTTGCACTGTACTTATACTGCCTTAATATTATTTATGATTTTATGTAATTATATGAATAGTAAATGTTAACTTTAGAGATGAAGTGGTAACTATACCTTAGTGCTAATCTCAAATGATTTCCAATGTTACCGATTTTAGGTAAACAGATATTAAATTGCTATTAATGTGTACCTACCATCAAAATTTACCTCTCGTATAATATACAACAGCAGCCTTCACAATAAAGGAGTTATTAAATTACCTATACAATGTTGATTTAGATATTAAATGATGAAGCAAATAATTAATTGGTAATTATATTGAACATGAAACAAGAGCGCAATAAACCTAATTTAGAGCTACGTTCTTGTTTACATTTGTAATTCTATATTTATTTAGGAAGTTTTGTATAAAGCCTAGTATCGGTAACAACTCAAATGGACCATTTGATCAATTTCGTATTACTGTTAACGTTAACGATAATTAAGGGTAATTGCAAATGTGTTCAGACAAATGTATTGTAAATGTAACAATACAAACAAGTAATTCCACTCAAATTTCTATTTTTAAATACAACACAACGCCTTTCGACACCACGAGTCGTTATCACAAGTAACAAATTGTGACAGATTAAAATTATACGAGGGTTGCCAAATCAAAATCATCATAAACACACATGCTGAAAAAGGACCATCAACCCCAGTAAGCTGCACAAACGTCACTGAATTAAGTGGAGCGGTGTCGCGAGAAACGTTAAAATTGGGGTAGTAAAATAGGTAAAATTAAGTAAAGCCAAAGGACGCCACGTAATTCTTCGAGAAAATAGGGCTGCTAATCCGAACTACGAAGGTATTAACAGTCATAATAGTAACGATGTGAATTCTGAAAGAGAACGCGGTAGTTTAAGCAATAAATAGAAAAGTTAATAAATTTGATGTGATTATAATGAATAATAAATTCAAATAAAATATGTAACAAAATGTAATGACAGTTTTTATAAATACAAAATAATGATTGGTAATATTCTAAAACAATAATTACTTCACTTTAGACAAAATAAAATATTTATTCTGTAGCACAAAATACGGGATCCAAATTACCTTTGAGTGAATCAAAAAAAGAATTGTAAGTAAAATGATTGAATGACGTTAAATTAGCAAACAAAAATTATTGGGGAAACGATCGAAAGTTTACAAGGCAGTAATTGCAACGATAAATCAAAATTTTACCTTACTTATCTTCACAGGATCCTTATGCATAAGTTTCCGTTGAAAAGTACCTTAAACAAACTAATAAACACAAAGAAATACAAATCATTAGCTTGTAGTGCGGGGATCGGATACCAAATTCAAATATCGATTAGGTTAAAATTTAAATAGTTAAGTTCATTCAAAGAATTTAAAGGTAATTCGATAAAAAATTAATCTTTTACAAGTAGAAAATTAAATTAGCAAATATGTAAAATATATTAATTTAGAAAGATAAAAGGCTTATTTATAGCCGAAATACTAAAGTAAAGTTACGTTATAGCAAGAGCAAAAAAAGCAAATTTAAAGTGATAAAATCGTTAATGGTTAAACAGAATTTTGTAAATAAAATGACAGGACAATAACTGAATAAGTAGAATTAAAGTACAAAAAGTTCACGTAGTAAAGTATTACTTAAAATATAAGCAAAATAAGTAAGAAAGGGGAAAAACTAGTATTGGTTTTTCACTTAGCGACGGTGTAGAAAAGTTGAATCCGGAGCGGCGATCGGGGATTGAAGAAATGGTTGGTTTCCCACGTAGCGCCGGTCACGATGAAGTAGATTTCAGAAAAAGATGCGGGAAAATGGTAGAGATTTTAGCGTTAGCTTTTACAGGTGCGCAAAACCGCTAAAAGGGAAAGCGAAATTGGGTAACTACATTGAGCAAAAATTCGGTACAAACCTGGAAATAGTTTTTAGGAACCCACGTACACTTTTTTATGTGTTATATAGCCGTAAAAAATTACGCATTAGATGATCTTCGGAAAAGCAGATGGTTCCGAAATATCACTAACTAAGGGTCAAATATACGCCAAAGCCGATTTTTATCGATTTTCAGAAATGCCTATACTCTGTTCCCCCAACAGATATAGTAAAGCGCCTCCCAATAAATTTTGACCAATGTAAGCAGCGACCAGTTTTACACCAGCAAAATTATAGATATGTTACAGATGTCAAATTGATTTACACCAACTACAACAATTGAAAGCAAGTGATTGATATGTTACGGGTTTCGAAAATTCGACCAATAAAAAAGTTGCATTTGAATGTGGCGGTAATTTTTGGGGAGGAGCTTTATTATATCTGTTGGGGGAACAGAGTGTAATATTCGAGTACAGAAAAAGTACGAAGTGAACGGTAATAGAGCAAGCAGCTAACTGGTAGTGATGGGAAGGTCACGAACGACCCGTTCATAAAGACCGAATCTTTCTCGAGAACCGTGATTATTTAATTATTTAATCACTTCCCTATCGTTCATATGAATGGCTGATATTCCGATTATAAAATAATCAGACTCGATTGATCAAAATGAATCGGTTATCATTGGAATTGCGAGCGAAATTCATTCATTCTACTTGCTTGCTAAGCATTAAGCAAGTAGCAATAGCAAAATATTAAAAATTAATAGATATTATTATTTATTTATAAAAGTCATCTCCAGTTACATAAAACTTAGAAACCATTCATATGAACGAATCTTTGTGAACGGGTCTTTTTAATCAATGATCGGGATGACCTTGCTCATCAAAATTAACCGGGTCTTACCATCAGTATCACTAAACTCAAGAAATAAAATGGAGAAAAATGGGCTCTTGACCTAAAGGCAGTAAATCGGCAAGTTCAACATAAGCAAATTAGTACAATGCATAAAGGGAAAGAGGTAGGTCTACTGTGCAACATAACTACACTTTGTAGCGAACAAAGAAGGTTTACATTACATAGGGCTAAGTTGATGGCTTCATGAGAGCGGATGCTCACAATACAATGTAGCAATTTTAATAATATTACCTATTAATGTAAAGAAAATAGAAATTAGGAAATTAACGCAAGGGCGTTACAACTTAATGCCTACTAGACTAAATATTTGAATTTCAATTTTTGACGATTTTTACCGTTGTAATAACAAAAATAGCTATTTATATAACAAGTTGCAAAATGAACGTGTTTTTTGCACTAGATGTGTGCAAAAAAGACGGAGTTTTGCAACGTGTTTATATACAAGATTTTTTGCAATTCAGTAAAATTCATCTTCATTTTGAATTTATTTGACTTGGTAATTATTTGACGTCGGATATTTTCAAAGCAATCCTTGTTTCTTGCTATGGAAATAAACCATCACAACAATGAAAATGAATAACATTTTGTCACTGAAATGAGTGACAAAATGATGACATTTCGTAACTGAATTGCTAAATAGTAGTTTACGTAACAAGTCCCGAAAGTGATCTTTTACTGGACAAGTAGACAAATTACAGGGCGAGCCGCAGGCGAGACCTGCTGCAAGCCTGCGAGTCCAGTAAAAGCACTTTTGGGACGTATTACGTACAATATTTTTTTTAAAACGGGCAGAACAATTGACCGTTCTAGGCCGGAAAGTAAAAATGAGTCCGGTAAAACCTTTTATTTCATCGTGTGTCATTTTCTTTCACTTTCCGGACTCATTTCAGTCCGGAAAGTGAAACTTTACCGCACTAGAAATTTTGTACCCGAATACAAAAATGTTTCCATAGTAACATAAAGTGAAATGACTTTGGAAACGTAAAATTTTATATAAAGTTAATAGGAAACTTGTTCACAGGATGAAATAAAACTTTATACGATATTCGTCCGGGAAATATTTCCACAGTACTCGTTTCGAAATTCTTGACTCGGCTCCTTCGTCGCCTCGTCCAGAAACTACTGTAAAATCTCTTATTTCCCGGACTTGTAACGTAAACTACTATTACCGGACTATCACAATAACTTTCTGGCTCGGTCCGACAAAATGAGATTTTCTGACCTAAAAATAAACCGGAAAGTACTACTTTCTGGCCAATTTAAAAAAAAATTCTTTATGTAATAGGAGACAAAAAGTGTCACTTAATTAAGGAAAAAGCGTAATCTCACTGCCGATTAAATCATAGTTTATTGTTATTTTTAATTGTATAAAAATATGTCCCTGTTAAAAATACACCTAAATCGAGAGTCTGAACCCCAAAAAATATACATACAAGCCGTCACTAACAAAAATGTAGCAAATTTTCAAAAAACCTCCAACAAAGTAGCGCTTCGAATGTTAATGCAAATTTTTAAAGGAACCGGCGTCTTCAATGTTATTAAATGTTATTGAAAGGATTTTTCGGCACCACAATTACATTTAAAAATTTTTATTGCTTCAATATCTGGATATTTGTAAAAAAATTATCCTTAACTAGACTCTAAATAACAATTCTAATTTCAATTTGCAACTGATTCGTGATTCCAACTGTAGTATTATTTGAGAATAACTGTGGGTCCCTTTGAAATGACAAACACACTGGGCTTCTTTACAAATGTTTGATCACATACCTCATTTATCTAAAAAGTTTACGAAATGACTGCTACGAACTTAAATTTCGCTTCTTTACAGTCTATATTAAAATAAGCGAGTCTGCAGATTGATTTTCTTCGTTAAAGTTGGTATGACAAAGCGTCGCAACGTTGCTATGTCAAATTCCAAATTCTACTCTTTTGCTTTGATGAATGATCGAGGTCGAGCTTAATATTTTCTTCATTCACTTAATATATTTAATCAAAATTTCCACGAGCCAGACGACGGACGACCATTAAATGACAAACGTAATCAGAATGTTTAACATACAATAATGCTGTTTAATAATAATAACTGAAGCATTAACGAAACACTAGCAAGGAAATACTTTTCCTTATTGAAGACAAGATTGTCATGGGGACGAATACACATGTATGCACCTATTAGTAAAGTGGATTACGGCTACATACTAATAGAAAACAAGTACGTTTATGAATTGATTGGCGGCTCTTCTGTCACTTTGTCCACTTTAAAGTACACTTAATTTCTAATGAAATAGTTTGACGTTGAATTATTAGACACTAATTTAAAGCCGTTTTATGTTACCTTCATACAATAAGTAAGAGTTTCACATAAGCTTTAATTAAATGTAGAGCAAATGCAAATCCATAAAAGTATCTTCGTTGATGCCTGAAATATCAATCATTTTTAGTAATTATACTTTTAAATTATGGTCTGTATTATAGCTTCAATAATTACTACGCCATATACCCTGATACGTTCTTAATAACTTCTTAACGAGCAAGTCTCGACTTTTTACTGTACTTATAGTCTAATAATTGCTTTTCGGTTAGTTAAATTTTCCGCACCATTTGCTTTACAAATTAATATAGTTGATCGATAAACTATTCTGTGCAGTAATATTTTCTTACGCTAATATTGTACTGTAAACGTTAATTTTTGATAGAAAGAATTGATAATCCGATACAAAATCGACATCTATTTGGCGTACAAACGAGGGTTGCTTGGCAGCTAGGTCACTGGATTATTACTTTAAACGACTTCACTGTTTATCCTCTTAGGACCTTTTATATGTGCGACAAAAGAAAGAACTGTATCGTATTTTAAGGATTAGTCAAACATATTTTCGGCAAATTTAAATATGGTAAGGGTTGAAATACTCTATTAAGTCATTTATCATAGTGCCTGACATCGATGCTTTTAAATCCGATATACCTACATATAAAGCCTTTATATTAAACGTGAAGGAAACATTCGCATTCATTGTAAATGCCATTTTTTGACATAATTTGTGTAATCACTAGTTTATGAGGTCTAGAGAAACAATTCACCCCAATTAATTGCAGTTTCCTCAGTATTGTCGAACATACACGTTTCACAGAGGTAGAACAGTTACCTAACTAAACAGCTAAAAAGACGAAAATATTCAAATGTCGAATTTCATCGTGGTGATATTCAGAAACTAACCTAGAGATAATTTTGTATAGTAGCCCTGCTCCATAGCAAAACATGAGTCTAATCACAGCAGAGTACAGCCACAGTACAACCTTTGGGGATGGGTCCCAAGGCCTAATTGCGAAGGGAGATTTCCAGAAGGCCCTAATTATTTCTTTTGCTTTGAAGTGTAAATCCTTACTACAATTCAGTTTGACATTTCACCGATTCTGAAGAATAGAAGTATTCTTGGAAGAGCGATGAGCTCAAAATCCGTCTACCTTCCTTTATTTTCGATATAAGTTAGACGCATTTTAGTCGATACGGATCTAATATTAAAGGTACGTGAACTACAATTTTTGGCGTTATAGAAAACACGCGCGTGCGATTACTTATGTGGCGCAAATAGAAACGGACTTTATTTTCGACCATACAATATGTAATGAATTAATGATAATTTCTAATTATATTTACAGAAGGCATTTATTAACAATTGTACCTCCCGTTACAATATGGCACCGAAACGTGAGGGGTAAATTAGCACCCTGCAGAACCGCATGGTCATTTGTATTGAACTGAAATCAACCAGTGGCGTAACACGAAGAAATTAACCAAAGATAACATTGAAAGAAAACAGAACCCAATAATTATTTTATGGAATTACGGTCCGGTTTTAAGAAGACTGCTAAAAAAATTCAGATGAATAAAATAGCGAATGTGGAAGACAGCGAAGAGATAAATCTTCAATGAAGAAAGTCAAGATATTATAGAACCTCTAGAAGCGCAAACACAAAAAATGTCAATATTAGCGCAATTAATGCAAACAATCGAATACAAATAAAGAAATGAAAGTAAAACAAGAAAAAATTATCAAAAGTCAAGAAAGGAAGAACTACGAAGAGAAATAAGAAACCAAAAGCAGGAATGCGAAAGGATGTGTATGATTCAAGAAGAGAAGATTGAAGCGACACGTGGGATTCGCGCAGCAGGTCGATTACGAATTTAAGAGAATGGAACAATAAGACAAGACATGAAAAAATAACGGATCAAAAGCTTAACTGAATTGTACCACAAAGTAGATAAATATTCCGAAGATGTAGAAATCATTTAGGAGGAAATCAGAGGAGAAGCGAGGCTGACAAAGTCGAAAATCCATAAAATCGTAGTAAGACCAGAGAACGAACTATACCAACGGCCGAAGAAATTTGATGGTAACCTCAGACACCCTATCAATCAAGAAAAGGTAAACAGTGTAATGGAACTATTAGAACGCAATGCTAAGTCATGGTCGCAATTAAGGAGTATGGAATGGAAGAACGCCAAGGAATTTAAAGAAGATTTCATGAAACAGTTTTGATCATAACAGACTCAAGATATAATCAGACTGAGATTAGCAACACCAAAGTTGTACGACTCTAAAAGAGGATAATTACGTGGACCACGTATGGTACTGAGTGGGAGAAACGGCACATTTTCAGCCACCACTACGCGTTGACAAGGCATTTACCTCAAGAAGTGCAAAATATTTTGATCGGGTCCGGAGAAAAAACGGTCCAAAATTTGGCGAACACATTAGAAAGGATTTAAGAAGCCAATCCCAATTTTAGAAGAAATAACCAGCAATATAGAAATCGTGAAACCAAGATCGAACGGACTACATGCAGAATAATGACAGAAGACAACTAAAATCAATTGAATACAGAAGAGGTTGGGGCGAACAGAATCTACCTGAAAGAAGGTACCCAAACAGAAGATACTACGAAGAAAGGGGCCCACATCGACGAAATGATGATAACGAAGATCAGGGAAACGAATAGAAGCTAGGATAGGAGACCCGCTGATTCAGCACAACATACTTATGAAGAAGATGAATAAGTAGAAGAAGAGCAAAATGATAACGTATTTATCAACCCCTCATAGCAGGACTGCTGAAGGGAGTGGACCAAGATTTTTAAGTGGATGCCGGTAGCCCCATTAACTTAGTTGCAGATGAATTGTTCAATTGCGTAAGATCAGGAATACAACATGCAGTGATGTTACCTACTAAAGGAATAGTCATCCAAGGTGTGACTGGAAAAAGGACCAAGGTCATCAAGTTTTATTAACCATAGAAATTGGAGAGACAATACACCACCACAACTTTCATATAGTGAAGGGGATTAATCCACAACTAATAATCCACATTGATTGGACGTCAAAAATGAATGCCAATATACACAGCATCCTCCTATCACTACTGGACCACCTCAATGGTTGTCGCCAATCGCTGATATGCACTGCCTTGAGTTATAGCAGCTGCATATACTTGTACACATTTCCACATTAGCTCATATCCCTTGAGAGTTGAATGCAGTAATCTTATTGATGTCTATGTATAATTGTGACATTGATATTAATGATAATGATAATTAATGTACTTGAACCAAATAATTAATATCAGAGCTGCCTTATGTTTTATGTTTCTAATTAAACCTTTCCTGTTTATTATTATTATTATTATTATTATTATTATTATTATTATTATTATTATTATGTAGAATTTAGAAATAACCGCATGTTTTCCTATGTTATTTACACCATCCAATTTTAAACTGAAAAACTTATTTAAGAGATGGAGAGAGAAACAATTCAATTCAATACGCAAAACTATTTCAATTAAACCATTACGCCAGTAGACACGTTAGGGGGGGGTTCAAGAACTTTTTTCGATCCAATATTGACCCTGATTTCTATCGCGTTGAAGGCCTCCAAAGTTCTCTTACGTCTGCCCAGTTTGGTGTTCTTCTTAGCCACCTTTCTTTCACCTGCACGCACTGATCTTGGTTTACGTTGGCCCATTCCACTGAAGAAATCTCTACGAATTTGTTTGATGAATTGCGAAATTTTCGAATAATGAGAGCAATTTACGAGGAAATTTAGCCTGAGGTAAAGAGTTGTAATGGAACGACAATTTTTCCTGCTAGTACGCCAAAAGTTCACTCGCCATTGGAAAATACTCGGACTTCATTTTTTGGAAAACTCGCTGTGACCACTGTATTGGTCGGATTGTTGACTTTTATATCTGAAAATGACCCCAATGAACCCTCACGGCAGTTATGCCTATCGATATCGCATTGGGGTATGCGATTTCTATTGTAACTTTGAAAGAATCGCAAAATATCGCAAGAAAACAGTATCTGTCCCACTTTGACACATCCTAGATAGCTTGAAATATTATACTTTTTGCTAAAACTAGGCATATGAGCCGTGGCATGTTCTTAGGGTCATTTTGAGACATAAAACTTCATGATCGGAGCAAAACTATGATCAGAGCGAGTTGTCCAGAAATGCATGCCAAAGTCCAATTTTAACATGGCTTTTATATGGGAGTTCGATTATGAAATTTTTATTACTTAGGATAATTGAACCATTCCTTAACTATTTTTCCATTTGCATTCCAATCGTTATGTTGTGTTACAGTTGATTTTCATAATTAAGTTTGAGTATCTTAAATAATTAATTTTTTTCGAACACATTCGACTATTTACTCCCCTTAGGTACGCAAGAGCGCAGCTTTCAATAAAATGCAAATACATATATCACCTCGTGATCATTTATTCTAGCAGAATTAATGGAAACGGAGATATGAGAAAAATACATTACAAAGCATATATCTAAACAACAAGTTTCGAAAATTCAGGGAAGCGGTGCTTGAACCTTATCTGCGAAACACAATTTTTACTTGAAATGTGAATTGCTAAATAGGGTACGACCGCAATTTTACTAAAATCCGGTTCTCCATTTCCTTATGCAAAATATGTGGAGTTCCACAAATTTATTCAAATACATTTATTCTAGATACATCAATAGTGTTATCGTGATAAATGACATGCCTTATCACCAAAAATACTTTGAAAGCGCTTTTGAGAAAACTTCATAGAGACTTACGTATGTCTTTGATAAACTTTGCCCTTTTAACTTTCCTTTAAATTTGATTTCCAAGTTTTATAGTGCACGTTCTACACTTATTGGTGTATATATGTATACTTTTCTAAAAGTATTCACTTATAAGGAGAAGATATTTCCCTTGAGAAGGATGCGACGACAGGAATTTGCGTGAGCTACCTTGGTATGAATCTTAAATAGGGGATAGAGACCTTTCATGCTGAATTGTGAATGACACTGAACGCTAATTTTTATAAAGTAAACTTTTTATCTTTCACAATTAGTAGACAACGTACCCGAGACACTTAAGAATAAACTATGAATCTATATTAGGTACCTACAGACAAATTGATTGTTATGAAAAAACGCAACGACAGACAGAAATGTTGGAAAATGACGAAAGCTCTTAAGTTAAGTAGATAAGCTCTAATACGATTTAGGAATCGTAAATACACATTACTAACTAATCCATAAGTTTCATTGTACATTATTTCGATTGTCTAAATTTCGTTAATGTACAGAGTTACTACCAAATAATTATCGGGTTTGAAAAAGCTATGTTTCAGAAAGTATTATAGATACAATAGTAAATGACATGTTGTAGTATCCACAGTTGGGTTACCTATATTTTAGAGATCCGACAACATGTACAAAAAAAGCTGAAAAGCATTGGCAACGTCGATACTTCTGTTTGTACTCTAGTTCCATTTGGCGGGGGATTTTGGTGTAAGGCGTCCTAACCTTAACTTTCAGCATCATCTGATTTGAAGCAGCGAAGTAGTAAAGATCGTTTCATTTGTTTTTATTTTTGGTGACTCCATTTTAGTGCTTTCTGCAGGTGAAACGTTTTTGATTAATACATTTATATCTGTCTAATTGAATTGCATTGTGTGTTGTTATAAACTGGTCTTACCCTGAATCTGCATTGCCCCGCTTTTCAACGGGAGTATTCAATTAATTTGAATCTCACATTGGGAGCGTTCGTTGATTATTTTGATGTCGTGTGTAAAATAGTAGAACTATCTATGTAATGTCCAGTTGTTTCATGTTAAATATGTGTTTGAACTCATGGCATTTCCGACATTTAATCATATATGTGTGTAGTTAGCAAAAATATGAAAACAAAACAAATGACAAAAAAATATGAATACCTTAAAAACAGACAGTCGCAATTGGGGAACACCCACGGCTGATTCTGACTTCGATATTATTATGATTATGTGTGTAGTTAGCAAATTGTATTATGATTTCTCCTATTTATTTATGTGTTTTATGATTAATTGAGGGACATTACAAAGGAGTTCAAATTGGACATAATGTATTAAATATTTGTGGATAAACAGAAAAGGTGGCTCTATTGTACTCGAAACCCTGACTAACTGTACCCTTTGTGTATTTTTACCTGAAGTTGAACCCTTTTTGTAACTTGTAAACTTCTATCTATTTAAACTCTCTTGACCCTTTTATTGTAATATGCAATGTATTTTATTTGTAGGTTGTACTGAGACGGCATCGAATTAATAAATTGTAACTTGTTTGAAGGGTTTAAATTATGCCATAAAAATCATGTTTTGTTTATTATTAACGTCGTCTTACATTAATAATAAACAAAACATGATTTTTATGGCATAATTTAAACCCTTCAAACAAGTTACAAAGTATTTTATTTGGTTTAATTGTTTAATTTAATGTAATTTAATTTGCTTTGTCTCATCCTGTGTACATTCGTCTCTCAATAAGAGCCACCCACTTGCTGGAAGCTTAAACTTAGTTGCAAACGTACTCCCTCATGTATGTAAGAGCCTTGGTGGATGAACTAATGATGTTTTTTTTCTCCCGTGTCAGAGCCGATTGCTGGGCGTTTAATAGCAATTTAGCACTCGTGCTCGAAATACAACTATAGCCGTAAGCATCGCATTCCAGGGCTGCGTGTACCTTTCGAATTGGAGGGGGTTCGAATAACTAACTATTTATATGTGCTTTTATATGTCTTGTGAATGTGGTAGTTGACGAACCAGGGGGGAGTATAAGTAGTGGGTAGTTCAGTTGTGGCCTTGAGTACCGAGTGTACATTGTTTTGCCTTGTATTACATATACTATAACGGAATTTGATTATTTATTGTGCCATATAAACCATTGCTGCATAAAGTATTTAAATGTGACCGAAGAGTATCAACAATGAAATTATTGTAAATGTTTTGTCTTGCTATTATTTAACAGTCTTGTTGCTATAATTTTTGTATTTGAATTGACGTCATGTATGTAATTATGTCAAAGGAGGAGTTTTTTTAGTGTTTACACTTTTTCTCCTCCGAATCGTCGAGTAACTGTCAATAAATGAATTATTTTGGTACAGTTAATGTTGGTTTTGTTTCTCCTCCCCGATCATAGTTCACGACCAGTATATTCGAACCTATTACACGATAGAGGGCCTGCCAGACGATCACGAGCTTCTGTCATTTTAGGGTTGGTTTGTTTTAGAGGGAAAGTTTAAATTTTGTAGGCCATATTTAGGGATTCCCGCTCCTTTTGAATTAATAACGTAAGGGGGTGAAGTTAGCTTCTTCGTAAATGTAAAGTTAGTTAGGGCTAGGGGGGGTACATTACAATGTCTAGATTATGCAGATAAAATAATCATGTTTGTGAGCATATCATTACATTACAAATATTCAATGTGGGCTCCTCGAGTAACACGACAAACGTCCAAACGCTAGTCCAGTTCAGGCCATACACGCTGCAATTAAACCTTTCGAAGGCTATATTATGAATATATTTAAGAATTTTGTAAATCCAACAAAAATGTAAAAAAATATGCGGTTGATGAAATGACAGTGAACTGTCAAAGGTGGTCAAATCCGTTCATACGATGACAAATTGCTGACGAGTCGCGTCAGTTGTGGCAATATCAAGCCCAACCTGATAGTGCGACAGGACAGTACGACAGTACTATTACGACAGTTTCTTCGTTCACACTATGACAGTAATCACGACAGTCGCTGTCGCGACAGCAACTGTAGTGATTTCTGTCATGGTGTGAGCGCCACTTAACATACCCCGGTCGCACGGGGTAAGATTGGAAGAATTGGGGGGCCACGTACCTCATTCAGATATCGACGTACCTCTGGATTCTGGATTACGATGGGAGGGTAATCGGAAGTCCACGAGCATATAGGCCACCTATTCGGGCCCTTTGCTGTACCTCCCTGATTAGAGTCGTCCGACCCGCAACGTCACTCAAGCCATCCCACACGTGAGATAAACCTGAGGATGCTGGAAGGGGAAGCGGCTCTAATCATAGTCATGTCCTGCCAGGATTACCCAAACATTGATCGTCTTAATTCGACAAGTAGGGGACACTCACAAAGTATGTGGTGCTCCGTCTCGTCGTCTGTGTGGGATCTCCTACAGGATCGACGTACCTCATTACGCCAATGAGGCGCAGCACCATCTTCTTTGAACGATCTGTCAGTTGCGGAAATAACAGTTCTATTACAGGATCGACGACTTTTAGAAGTCGCAATGCATTCTTTGCACAGTGCACACTCAGAAAATGTTTTGTTGGCAATGCTTGTGGACGAAAGGGAGCATATTCGAGAACTTGGATACAGAAGAATTTTAAAAGCGAGGAAAGTTGTCCCAAAAAAGAAGACAGTTAGAAGTTTTCAACCACCAAAGCTAAACTTTAAAGCTTCAGACTACATAGAAATCATTGAATGGAACAAATTAAGAGAAATCATTAATTCTGCCGCCAAGCCTGTTAGACAAATACAAACGTTTCCATGTCATACCCAGGCTGTGGAGAGAACTGTTAAGCTTGTAACAGAGCCTTCCAGTAAGGTATGTGGCTTTGTTAACAGAGATAGCTATATCCGATCAACACTGAAGTCTCGGTCAGCTATGCCTCAATTCTCCACAAAATCAGATTTCAAATGTGTAGAGGTGTTAGACTTGCACTTTGCAGACGTAAATCTAAGGTGTCTAATAAATGTGTACAAAATATGTAAATTTTGTAAATATAGTATGAAATATGATCAAAATAGCACACCTTACATATGGAATATGGATGGAGGTTGGGTAAGGTGTGGGTGGGTGGAACTCGAAGTGCAACCACCTCCTCGTGGTGAGGTCTGGGTAGTTTTGTTCTTGCGAAACTAGCGAAGAGTTGCAGAGTGAAAATCAGTAAAATTCGAAATTTCATAAGTTTTCTACATCAATTTTCGATCAGAAAACTTTTGTCAATTCAATGAAAATATTTTTTTAGATATTTTATGCTCTGGACAAAATATAAATTTAAAAAATATTAATTTAAAATGTTTTTATTCCATTGAAAAAATCACGAAAATTACTGATTTTTACATTTTTTCTCAAATTTTAAGTGCAATGCGCGAGCGGAAGATGTTAACTGATTTCAAAAATTTTTACGTCATTTTTCTTCTTAAAGCAAAGCAAAGACAACTTTTCCGACCTAGAGCGTTTCAAAAAAAAAATATTTATTTTTTTCGACCCACCCTAATGTATATGAGAAGAATATTACATGTTTATGCTCTCGTTGATCCCATGGAATACCCTAGCTGTCGTAGAACTATTTGCCCGTGACCTTGAAACTTCATATTTGCTTCGATGTGATTATTTTAATCTCATCTATTCCGTACCAAATGGTACAACTACGTCAAAATCGTAATCCAAGGTACCTATTCCATAGGTCGATTCTAACTACGCGAGTACCTGGTTATGTTTTTCTGATACCACACGCCCACAAACAAGGTTAAATGATTTTGACCTAAGTCATTACAAAATTCCGAGTTATAACTTAAGTATAAATAATAGACTTGGCAGAGGCGATGGAGCTTTTTAACAGATTCAACCTCTTTTTAATTGTTTACCAATTACCATTGATGTAAACCAAAAATCCTACAAAAATTCCCCTGAACTATACTAAAGGAACTTTTTTTTAAATAACATTAATTTTGTTTTGAGAATATCTTATTTTCCCAAAAATTACCTACATAATATAATAAAAAGTGAAAAAAAAATCAAAACGGTAGTAGACAAAATTGGAGAAAATCAAAATTATAGTAGGTACTTTAGTTCGTTAAGAAATTTGAAAGAAACAACCCTTTCCTTTAACGTTTCTCTAAGCTCTGTTAAAGAAAAGGGGAAAGTGTGGCAAATCGAAAGTTTAATGAGATGATGAATGAACAAAAATCAACGTTAATTAACGAGAATTTAGAAAGAAATTACTCACAAACTGAGGATTTTTACTCAAGCACCAGTAAAATATTTAATTTATAGTAGAGAAACAAGTTTGTACCCATGTATTTATCAAACTTTTGACGTCATTGAGTGATTTATTTACAAACTTGGAGGTGAAATGGAATTAGGTAAGTATATCATTTCTTTCCAAATAGTAACAAATTCAACGGAGCTATAGCGAAAAGCACCGAATCTGAATATTATAGGGGCACGTCAAAGGTGTTTGAGGTAACCAAATATTTGAGATAGGCCAATAATGAAATAGTGGAAAACCACTTTTAATTTATTCCCACCCTAAAGCATAATACAATCGGAGAACATATGTAAATGTTACGTTTTCCGTTTCAGTAACGTATACAACGTACACTTCCAATGTTCTCTATGATCCTACTATTAAAACGTTAATAAAAAGTATCAAATTTTATTAATAAACAACATGGTTTGTTGATGGAACATTTTCCATTTCACCAAGATTGTTTAGTCAGGTGTACGTTCATTATGGTAGAAATGCTTGAAGGCGTACATCCGCTACTTCATGCACTGCTGCCGGATAACGTTCCAAGCGATAAAGGCATTATCACAAAATTTAAATCCGTCTTCTGTTAGCTGCACTTTGAATCGGCAGCAATGTCTGCAATTTCCATAAGAAATTTGAAAACAAATCTAATTGATTTGACCAGTATCCTCTGTTTGCAATAATTATTGTGGCTGTCTTTTATTATAAAAAGAATAACTCGATTCCGTATCTTTAGGTCTTGCATTACAGTCCAGTCTGTTCCGCTATTAAAACTGGTGCCAGTTTACTTTTATTAGTTTTCCGTTGGCTAGTATGTCTTGATGTTCTGTTAATTGCTGTCGTCAAATCAGAGCGTGAAGGTTAACTTTTTTCGTTGCAGAATATTTTCTTTATCAATTTTTTCGTCGTTATCTTTCTCTTGCATGTTGGAACATGGAACATGGTACAGATTTACTTCTGTATGTGAAGATAGTATGCAAGTAGATAATTTGACACTAAAGTTTTCCACTTCTTCATCAGAATTTTCGGAATCGCCATCAGAATCAATCGATGGAGTTATCAAAGTGTCCGCTTGTTCAAACGCTTTTTCTGTCATTTATTAGATCTTGCATTTGGTGACCTTACCTACTCTTAAAGTTGTTGTTTCATACTTCTGGGCCGAGATGTAGGAAGTGCAGATCTCCCAACTACTTTGGTTATTACCACACCCTCACTAGAACATTACTGTAGCTGAGGGAGTTCAACCTACAACAAGTGATCGTGAACGTGCCGAACATCGCATCGATACGGGACCTACATTTTTACTTCCTATACAAGAAGAAAGCGTGTTTCAGTTTTTCTCAGGTTTAGAAGAAGGTAAACACGCAACCACTAGACCACTCACAAAGAGTGAGATTCCGATACTCACTATATCTCAATGTCGAAAATTGAGTAGGTAATTGAGGAGTGACAGAAATCTATCCCAAGGCACTATAAGTAAAATCACCCTAAACATGTCTCAATCAGTCTAAATCTCACGAACATGCAGAAAGCACGAAGCCGGACATTAGGGCGCCGCCGATAGGGCGCGAACGAAAGAGCGCCTCCGTTAGGGCGCGAGGACATAAGGGCGCGAGTACATAAGGGCGTGAGGACATAAGGGCGCGAGGACATAAAGGCGCGAGGACAGTAGGGCGCGGAAAAAATAAAACTTGTAAATTTTTCATTGTTCAGAGGCAAACTGTAAGTGCTGTAGTATATTATCTTCAACATAACAATAAAAAAAGGAGGCATCTATTTCCCACATTTTCGCGGACACCCTGTATATAATACTAATAATATTTTTGAATAAAACTACTTTTACTTTACTGATGATGGTTTTATTAAGTAGGTGCCTACTTTTCTTATTGTTATGTTGAAGATCATATACTACAGCACTTACAGTTAGCGTCTGAACAACGAAAAATTTACAAGTATTTTTCCCGCGCCCTACTGTCCTCGCGCCCTTATGTCCTCGCGCCCTAACGGCCGCGCCCTATCGGCGGCGCCCTAATGTCCTCTAGGACCTAGATCGACAGAAAGAATAAGGGATATTGATGTCTTTTATGAGACCAGAATTTCAAAAATATGTTAAGCTTATTTTGTGTTGCTTCATTTGTACCAAATGCAAATATTTAAGTGAGAAATGTAATGTAATTGCAGGTTTTTTAGCACATGTTCTGCAAAATATGCCGCAGTTATATTATATAAGAAAATCGGAATTTATTCTCGTGCCAGTAATTGTGAATGCATTTACAAGGAAAGGTTATACGTATGCAAAGTCTATAGAATTTATTATTGTAACATTCTACAGAGCAAATGCAGAAACTTTAGTTATCCGAATTGAAAGCACAGAAATATAGCCGCAATTGTCGAAAGATTTTACATAAAATCTCACAGTACTCGAGAATAAGACAATTTAGTGCCTTTTAACGAGTCTTGCACATAGGTAGCGTGTAAAATGAAAGTATTAACTCAATATCACCTTTTAGGTGAGGTGATACTTTAAAGGAATTACAACCCTTTTCTTAACCTTTGATCTCGCCCAAATTTAATCTCCAGGCGTGGCTATTGATTTGTAGGTGGTGGTAACAGTTAATATTATTGTCTATTGATTCTTCGTAAAATCTTTTGTCATTTCTAGATATCCCGAAATTATAGAGAGCTTTTAATTATATTTCTGTCATGACGCTTTCTTAATACATTTCAGGGATATTTTGATGTTTTATTACTGGATCCGTCTGGTTAGCAGCTATAAACTTCAACAAAGGATTCTACGCTAACGCAAGTAGGTATATACCATAATTACATTTTTTTGCCCATAAAATTATTAATTAGCAATAAAAGTTTTGAAAGGTGCCAGCATATTTTACATACAGCACAAATCCTACTGTCATTGTCCCTTCCGATTTGTCAATAATGTTTTCTTGTTGCAAATAGAAGGTTACTTACATAAATATAACAAGGGATACATCAAAATTTAGGAAATTTTACTCTCTTTTCAAAAACCCCAAAATATATGGGGTGGTCCGTATGAAAAAAAAATGTAGTAAATGTACACAAAAAACCAAACGCCCTGTATAAAAACTGTCTATCGCGATGGATTATAAATGTAAAAAAGTGTTCCACGAAAGATTTTGCCAAAATCCATTATCTTTACTAATAAGGAAGTTATGGAGCATTAAAGAAATCAAGCAAATTCGAGAAACGCCCCCTAGCGGCCAAACTGAATTGTGTTTGCGCCAGTGATTTTCTCATTAAAATTAAGTTTCAGATACCTAGGTCTATTTTTTTCTATCTCTTAAAATAAGGGGTGTTTCCATAAGAAAGTGTCCAATTTGGACCACCCGGTACATGCACCTGATTGTTCTTTTTTGTACATGAAATAGCCGTAGAAAAGGAAGTAACTGATATGATTGATAGGTTACTTACTATTCTTACAAAAAGACTCGCTGTATATAGGTGACCTTTGCCGTAATATTGCATCACTTTGGTTTTTTCAGTACTAAAGGCCAAATTTTTCAATTTGAGGTAATCATTGTGGCAAACAGTCTAAAGAGGCATTAAGATTCCTTAGTGCTTCTGTAAAACTGTCAAATGATCTACAAATATGTAAGTACTACTAATAGTAGGGTGCCTCACATGCTGCCTTGCGGTATTGCGACATTTGAACCAACTGACTGATAAGTCTCATTTGTTAAGCAGTGAGTGGGTTGCATATAAACTAAGCCGCGGGCCTAGAGTCCTACAAGGACGTCATTGATTAAGCAAAGCATGGTTTTCAGTCATTCATAACACAATACTAAATACACAAGGTCGTTTCATTCTCTAATACCTATATGACGGAAATACGAACCGTTAAACATAAGTGATGTAGGGGATTTCATTAAAAAAAAACTGAATCTACAAATCCTAGGCCCTTAGTCCTAGTCATAATATGAAATGCAGCACTCATAGGCATCGCTCGGGAAATCGCATACGTGCAAAATATTGCCTGGCAAAGTCCTTGAAAAGAGATAAATCACAGTAAGGCTTTAAGTTACAGTAATAATTCAAACATCAGGGATGGAAAGCTTTTAAAAGATTGAGCTTTCCACATTTCAGCATTACTGTGCTTAACTTTGTTGATGTTCGAGGTAGTAGCAACTCCTTTAGTGCTATACAAAAGCCTTGATTAAACAGCTCAAAATGTCACTCAATGCCAGTCCTGTTGTTAATTATAGTCAATGACACATCTGGCTATAGTAAACAACCTGCAAATGTATAGGTTCCACATAGTTTTATATACCAGGTTGATTATGAATTTATTTGCTGTATAACACTGTGTTAAGGAAAAATTGAATTTTCACGCAACACGCAAAACATTGATGCTGTTCGCCAACTGAACAAGCAAAATCGTGAAATGGAGCTATTTTCAGGCATTTCAATGACCTCTATCAAAAGATTCTCTCTCCATGATGAATTGGGTTTAAGAAAATTGGTTTCCCACCAAATTTCTTAAGTGAAGAACGAAAGGCAGTGTGATAAACCGTGTATTTATTGCTATCAACTAGAAATTAAGCGTCGATGCGCTGTTTGCGTGTTTTAGAACACAATCCGACTAAGTTATCAGTTCACACAGTGTCGAGGAAAATGGTTGCAACGTTTTGCTTCGAAAGCAGATTATGTAGCCACAATTGCGTTAGAACTTTTAATGCAGATTGATATTTATAACCGTTTGTTTGCCACTTAGATTATTATATTCTAAGGTTTGCCAAAAGTAATCTCTAAACTTCGAACAACAACCCAGAACCAAAAATTACCCTTCATCGTAGAATTATTAGATCATCCTCCGCACAGCCTCGGCCTAATAATTTTTTTTACAGTACCTAAGGTATAGGATGGAGTGTGTGGTTGACAAGTGATTTCATATTGATAATTCAGTGATTTTACTGAACAACAACTGTACCACTTCACGAACCAATGTGAGGGTGCAAAGATGATCAAGTTATTTACACAGAATTAAATTGTATTTGTATCTACATGGACTTCTCTGGTTGTATCATTGCTGGTTTGTCGTATATTTTCGTAACATTCTTTTTTGGGGATTTGGTAACCTCTTGTGCAACTTTAACTGTCCATTTGTGGATAATAAGAAACAGGATTGATCAGTCCAGGCTGAACCTCTAGGAACCGCTCATCGAGCACAATCAGCAGTCAGTTTCATTCCTTATGTAGAAAAATTACACCTGACGTACAATAGGCCGCTTCTGATTTAAAGACAAGCCACTAAAACAGCGAGGAGAAAGTTATGTAACAAATTCGGGTGAG
The DNA here is from genome assembly GCA_036250285.1 of Pyrocoelia pectoralis. Taxonomy (NCBI): domain Eukaryota; kingdom Metazoa; phylum Arthropoda; class Insecta; order Coleoptera; family Lampyridae; genus Pyrocoelia; species Pyrocoelia pectoralis. The sequence continues at coordinate 30,394,288 of CM070078.1, read as the reverse complement.
GTGGTGCTTCCGCTTGTAGAATATCAACGCTCTTATATGTTTCTTTCTTTGTATGGGCCATAATTTGAAATATAACCAAAAGAGCTGCGTCGCGTCGTCAAATTTATAGGAGCAATCACTTTGCAAAGATATATCGTACCTATGATATTACATTATTATCACATTGGATGAAAATTCTGTGGAATAATTTTATTTGGAAAACAGAATTTGAAAAATAAAGCAACGTTCCAGCTACACATTCAAATTAATGTGAACCCAGTTAATCCGAAACGCATATATTTCAATATTTTAGCTTTATAGTGTTCGTTGTTGGAACAGAAATGAATGTCTGAAGTGAAATATTAATAGAAAGTAAAGTACGTTTTGATGTAGGTGACCATTTCAAAAGGTTTTTACCTTTGAATGTTACAACATAACATCAAATTATAAGTTTTATTTTTCATCCCCTTAAAATAATTTATCTGTATAAGAAAAAAAGTTGCTGTCCGAGAGAAGTTTTGCGAAATTTAAATAGTAATTGCAATAGTCACTTATCCTTAAAGAAATTATTTAGGGAAAAGGAACTCAATGTACATATAAATGCCAGGATAAATATGAATACAAATTAGGTATTTCTTAACTTCTATGTAAATTAGGTGCTTTATCTAAGGTTTTTGGGCTTGCCAATAGTAATTTAAATATGATTTAAATGTTAAGCACACTTTTTTGTCTAATATAAGCTTTTGAAGATTCTTTAAACAGAAATTAAATTAAGTCCGTTCTAAAGCTTCTAATTAATTTAAAATGTAACAGATTTAACCTTCTGAATTACTTTTTCCATTTTTACTGCGAAATTCTCATCAACTTACCGCAAAACAGCCTTAATTACATTAATAGGTATATTTACCTGAAACAAAAAGAAAACATATTAAAATCAACATGAATTACGTTTTTCATTAATGAATAAAACATATTAAATTAAATTTATAAATGTTTGTACTTTTGCGTAATACAGAGTATGTCTGTAAAAGTTGGCAACATATGGGAAACTTTTTTATTATTAATTTTACGAAAAAAAGTTATTCTTTATAAAAAGCTCTGCATGTTTTAAAATCTAAAATACAATCATCAGATATTAAATTTTTTCAGTCGTGTACGCGGTTTGTCAACAAATACGAATTTTGCTCAAGAGTAAAGTACATTTATTTTTGACAATATCGAAAATTGTTATTAAAAAAAGTAAATCAGAACTAAAAACTACGTTCAAATATGCAATTACATCCTGGTAGTTAAAATTTTTTTTTTACAACTTTTTCTCAAATGACTACCTACCGATACTCCGTTCCGTTCAGAAACCTCACTGTCAAACATTTCTTGATATAATACAAAACATTTGTAGCATATTTTAATTGCTTATTTGAACGTAGTTTTTAGTTCTGATTAACTTTTTTTAATAACAATTTTCGATATTGTCAAAAATAAAGGTAGGTACTTTACTCTTGAGCAAAATTCATATTTTTTGACAAACCGCGTACACGACTGAAAAAATTTCATTTCTGGTGATCGTATTTTAGATTTTAGAACATGCAGAGCTTTTTATAAAGAATAACTTTTTTTCGTAAAATTAATAATAAAAAAGTTTCCCATATGTTGCCAACTTTTACAGACATACCTGTATATTCAAAGTTGACCAGAAGTAAATAATTGTGAAAAATGTACACGAGTTTTTATGAGTCAAATCAATATGAAATACGTTATAAAAGTAGACGTGTAAAAAGATGATTAATATGGTGCTATTCTCAGATGTTATGTTTATTTGTGAGGGTTACTTGCCCCGAGGGGATAAAATCTCGCGTAAGTATTACTGTAGAACCCACGAGTGTAAAGTATAGTTACTAGTTAGTCATTATTAGTTACTGGCGAAAATTATATCTATTTATATTTACTTAAATTCTTAATTGACTGATAATAATTATTATTAGACAATTTATGCACATGGTATTGTTAATTCATTTTATATCATTCATCGTTTATTAAATGATTCCGTCACCATCCATTTCTTTCATAGTTAATTGAAAGGTTTCTGTGGTTTTACTAGCTTCACCAAACCGCACCGCTTATGTTTTAAACTGAAGTCGATCTATGACCCACGCCGAGGAGCCTGAAATAGAGACTTAGCGAGGTTTTTGTTCCAAAACTGAGCTACTGATGCAACCGCGTCTTCACCAATCACCTGCTCCTGCTGTTTTGAGAATTAATTATAAAGTACACAAGGTTACCTTAATAACGAAACGGATTCTGCGTATTCTCGCAAGATGTAGTTAATATTTTGGGAAATGTAACCAATTTTATTGACAAATTGGCTACATCCCAAATGTCGTTCTAACGGACGACTTTAATTAAACGAATCTTAAGCTAAGTTTCTTCTAACTCTGTCACAACCAATTTCTCACACGAAGCATCCTCGACCACATTTCTCTCGCTGAGCATCGGTTTCGATACCAAAGCACTTACTTGGTACAACAATCACTTATCACCTTCCGTCCGCTACTAGCCAAAGGAAGGGGTTTTTCCTAAATTTACTGAGTGCCTATCATAAACCATCCCAAAACAGCCGCTTAATGCATAGATACGGCCATACATTTCAATTTCTTGTCACTCCTGATAAAAATCTATCGCTGTCATCGGCAGCGACTGGCACCAGAATCATCGCCCTTTTTTTAGAAAATTGACAAATCTTCCGTCGCACGCTTTACACGTGAGACGCTGCTCCAAAGAGAAAGGGTTAAATTGTCACAACGCAATAATAAGGAAAGAAAACTATAGGAACGGAAGGAAAGCTTTCAGAGTAACGTCATCTGCGTCAGTTTAGATTTCCCGGTGCTGTCAAGAAATCATTCAATCTCACGATCTCTCCAACTTTCAATACACACTTAAGTAAATAATAAAGCAGCCGATCCAACCAAACCTTATCGCTGTAACCTTTGAACGAGTCCTTGGTATGGTTCCTTCAGATACCAACTGCTTCCAATTCTAAGAAACGCTTCCCTGATCTTCTCTTCAAACTTATCTCTGAAGTGAACATAAGCACACGAGCTGTGCTCTTAGGAGTAAAGTTTTCAATATAGGTACTAAGTAAGATTTCAACAGACTGCGATATCCCGGCCTTATTTAAAGATTTATTACATCAAAATCCTAGGTACTCCCGTTCCACTTTATAAATCGATCGGTAAGGGTTTATGAGCGTCTCACATTACATTTTATTACACTTACCCTACATTACAGTTTCGAAGTTTCCTGATGAGTGTTAATCCTTTCTGGTAGTGTATGGTTGATTAACTTAAACCCGTTTCATTAATTTCCAATTCCAATTGCTTTCTTTGTATCCCAGAGCTTTTTGTTTAGTACCTTGTGCACCCAATTCGATAGGTACACTAATGAAAAAATATTTTTTCTACAAACGTCAAAAAATGACAAGATTTGCGCATCGATAACAATACGCGAAGTGACCCTTTTTTCACTTTCCTACGTTACCATGACACCGTGCGCGAAATAACGACTTCGCGCACTGCACGCAAACTAGATGAGAGTTTTGTATTTTAACGTTAAAATAATTGTTATAACTTTTTCACGTTTGTAGACATAATTTTGTTTGCAACTCGTGCGCGAAATACTTTGGCGATCTCGACTAATTTTTTAACTCGGCTGCGCCTCGTTAAATAAATCAGTTCTCGATCACCAAAGTGGCATTTCGCGCACTAGATACAACAAAAACTATTTCTTTGTATTCTTGTGTACACAGCTTTTGTCTAAGTCCTATCATACCAATCACCCTGTACTCAGTCTCCTTTTACATATTCACCCTGTAAAAATTCACAGTAGGCATTTTATTTTGATTTCTCACTCATTTATTAGTTGTATACAAGATTCAATCAATTCACACACACACGCACGCACACCCGCACACATTATCTAGCGATAAAATTGAAATTCACGTTGAAAATGTAATAAAAATGTGACCTGATAACATAACTTGTTATCAGGCGCACAATAAATTTAGCTCTTCTGTTTCATAGAATGACGGGGCACTGTCATAAAGCAACCTTGTACAGCGAACAGAAAATAGCATTGCCTCTGACCTGGATATATGTGCACTAGGAAATATTTACTTGATCGAGTAACTTCCTTCGGTACACTCTGCTAAAATCTAATACTTCATTAATTAATCAACTTTGTTATCCCCTAGTAAACTTTACTTTAGGGAGGGACATACACAGTGTGTTTAATAAATATACCGAAAACTCTTAGGGGTGGCAGGGGACATCAAAACAAACATTTATTTTGTTTTATAAACATATGTCCGAAAACGGTTCATTATCGTGGTTGTTAGTTTCTAAAAAAAGAATTGTTTTTTTATTAATGAGATATTATTTTGTGCATCCTAGGAATTGTCATTCTCACCCCAAGAATTATTATTTTTACCCCAGGAATTATTTTTTCTACCTTAGCTTTTTAATTATTTTGGTCCCAAGATTTTTGTACCCAACAATTATTATATTAGCCCCCAAAATTATTAATTTAGCCCACATTATTATTCATTTTACCCCATGATTTTATTCATTTACCCCAAGGTTTTATTCATTTCATACCAAGATTTTTTTTATTTTACCCCAAGATTTTATTTATTTACTTATTTTATAGAAGTATTTGAAACTTAAAAAAAATGCCACCCTAAACGTATATTGCCACTAAGGCGCTTAGGTTAGAGGGAGGTTTAGTATATTTTTTTTCAATTGATACAAAAACGGGAATATGATACTAAACAGTATTTGAAACTAAAAAAAATGCCAACCTAAACGTATATTGCCACTCAGGTGCTTAGGCCCATTCTATACGGACCGTTTAAACGCGGCAGTTTGAACGCCTTAAAAACGCCAGGTGACTGGGGATACGTGGTACATATAGAATGTCTATACGAGCGTTTTCACGGCCTGCTTGGACGCGTTAACAGAGCGGTGGGCAGTTTCAACGCGACCAGACGCGTAAAAACGGCGCGCCGTGGAACTGCTTGTCTGTCTATACGGGCGGTTTTCGGGCAGTTCTACGGCGAGTACCGATCGAGAAGGAGGGTAGTGCAAAATATTCCATACGGAAAAATTTATTTGTGCGATTAAGCATATTAACTTTCCAACAAACTACCTGTAACCAGGGCCGGATTAACGGGGGGGCTACAGCCTATTGACCCCCATTTAAAAATAAATTTTAGTAAAAAAAATAAATTAATATATTTATCTAATTACAATTTACTTGTACATTTATTTACTTACTTTATATTCATATTATTCATATGATCATATTTTAATGTTTATCGTGTAAAATAATTTCGATGAGTTTAAAAAGGGACCCTTCCACGTAAAGAGCCCTGCGCCCCTTAACTCTTTAATCCTGGCCTCCCTGTAACCGCACACACTAATTCCAGCACCCATATTGACAACAAACTGAACACATGAGATGTCAACGAGCCGTCTGGCAGCGCCCAGACTGCCCGTATAGAATGGCACGCGTTTTACAAGCAGTTCTACGGCTAGTAAACCGCTAGCTTTTTAACGGTTCGTATAGTTGGCAAAAATACGGCGCGGTAACGGCGTACAAACTGCCGCGTTTAAACGGTCCGTATAGAATGGCCCTTAGGTTAGAGGTAGGTATTGTATATTTTTTTCAATTGAAAAAAATGAATAAAATCATGGGGTAAAATGAATAAAATCTTGGGGCCAAAAGAATGATTCTGTGGGTTAAAATAATAATTTTGGGGGGTAATATAATAATTCTTGGGATCAGAAATCTTGGGACCAAAATAATTAAAAAGCAGGATTCGAAAAAATAATTTTTGGGGCAAAAAAAATAATTTTTGGACTTAGAGTGACAATTCTTGGGACCGCGAAAATTACTACCCTTTATTAATATCTAAAAAACTCTTCTGTCGATTTAATGAAGTTTTCAAAAGTTGATCCTAACTTTATGAGGCATCTTTTGATACAGTTGATACAGTAATTCCAGGGGCGAACTCGCGGAGCAACCTGCTAATTTTTTTGCATAAAAAATAATGACCCCAGTGTTTTTTTACAATTTTGCAAATTATTTTAGATAAAGCACAATAAAGCACATAAACTACTCAACAGGATTCAGTTTTAAATTCAATCACTGTTACTATTAATTTATCGCAATGACACGTGCATCAATGGTCATCATTTGTGTAGGGTCATATTGGTTTAGCGATACTCGACTCTTGCCCAGTGTTTTATCACCAGATTAAACAGATTAATCCGGTCATCCAAATAACCCAAAATTAAGTTAGAATTAGGTAATCAAATTAAATAATATAAGTATAATTGAGTAAAGCACAAAATAATGAATAAGCAGCTAAAAGTGCAACTCGGTAAGATGGCTGACAGAAAAAATAGAACTATTAGAGGCCACAACAACAAATACGTAAGGTTAGAAACTGTATATAAACATGTAAATAATTAAAATAAAATTCGTCTTTGAATGAAAGCCATTTTGTTCAATTACTCAATGGGGGTCTGAGTTACAATTGGTACGAGTGACGATGTACGATGTACCCCTCACAACCAACCCCCAAAACACTCAATCTCGCATCTGGAGATTGAACACCCAGTTTTCTCTCACATAATCTTTGATCTAACAGCAAATATTAATGATCTAGCGGATTCAAGTCCTAATAATTTTTTCAGCATAATCTAATCCAGAGGTAATTTTCTTCTTGCTATTTCTCCATTATTATTTTTTATTTACGTTGTAAGTTTTGGTTCCTTTTACCGTAGATTATTTTGAATTAAATTTTAATTTCTCTAATTAATATTTTATTTTTCCACAAGTGCAATAAATTCGTACCAAAGAACATCTATTTCCTTATCCCGCGCACTTGGGCTTCTAGCCCTAGATAAAATGAATAGTAGGTACTTAGGTAGGTACCGCCGAATACGCAATAAACTTCACTACGAACGTTTTAGTTAACATTTTCTCTAATATTTGGTGCTTAATTCTTTATAAAAATGTATATTTACCTCTTAAAAGAATAATTATGACAACCCCTTCATCCGCTTTAATGTTAATTAATAATTAAAGACCTTTCTATACCTTTTTTTCTTTGTCGAGTAATTAATCGGCGTACATTTGGTGGCGTGGAATCCATTACTATGCGCATTGTGCCGATCAAACCAATTTTCATGGAGAAGTGACATTAATTTAATAATTGGATTATACTGAAGTATGACTAGAAACTAAATTCAATCGACATTACGAAGGAAACTTGTTTTGTTTTATATTCTAATGGAAACTCAAAGTTTATGATAATTATGTTAATGTAGCATGTTACTGAAAGTTATTATAAAGTTAGTAGGCCCAGAATGTTCACGAGTAAAGCAGACTATTACTTTTCATTGGTCGGCCATAACTAAAACGGGAAATTGAAATGTAGATTGATTATTCGATAAAAAAGCTGTAGCACTTCTTGGGTAACAAATCTTTACGATTCGACTTATCATCCATCGATCTTCGCTTACTATAAAAATAAGCAATTGTTACAAGTGATTTCACAATTTTATTTTTTCGTTATAAGTAGCGATTAATCCGAGTTAGCTCTTGGAAGAGGCAATTAGTACCCTGACCGTAAACTAATATTTGCGATTCTTAACTTGAAATTGGGGTTATATATTTTTTAGCATGCAAAACGTTGGTATCGGATTCATCTCCTGAATATTTATGGGAAATAATTAAAGGAACGACGAAAGAGTCGTATCCCTAGGCTCGGCAATGTCATTAATTCAAAGTTACCTGACTACATGCTCTTAAAACAGGCTAAATTTATATTCGCCGGAATATAAAATCAACTTTTGCTTATTCATACCGAGTGGAACAATTTCAAATTAGTTTCGTAGTTATTAAAATTTTAGTTTAACTTTAGTGTCAAATACAATGTACCGCACAACTGATTGGATAATATATTATTTAAAAATAGAACGCACCAATAACCGTGTGGTTGGTTAACGCATTTCCAATATTTAAACAAAAAGCAAATCTGATGTGTACATTAAAATTAAGGATTATGTACATTATACGACATAAGTGAGGTTGATCACAATACATCAATATTTACCAATAATGTCATTAACGGATGGCGGCATTGGTTTGAGTATCTACTTTTAATTATCAAACAGAGAAATATATAATAAAGTACACCGTTGTTTTACATGCAAACATCGACCTTATGTAACCACCTCTTATGTCCCTGAAATACATAAGTAATTATTGTAAGGAGGAATTTGCATTGTCGCGAGCGCTTTTTAGGAGCATCAATTAACTCTATAGCTTCTGACAGAGGGTTTAAGCGCTAAATTGCACTGAAGAAGGCAATTTTTTACTTTTTGGCTAAAAGGAGGGAACTCTTCGATCCATCCTCGATCCACTTGCTTCAAAATTAAAGTAGACAAAATGCATGCATTACCTTTAATTATGTGGCAGAGGGTTGGGGTGGCTCTCAAATTGATTTTTTGGGTTTTTCAATTAAAGCACCTTCGATAACTCAAAAACTGTACCTTCTTTTGGAAAGCTCACTTCAAACAAAATTCAAGTAGCAAAATGTGCTTGTATTATCTTTTTCAATTTTCTTCAATTTTGGGTCGAAAAAATAACCGAAAAGTGTCCACTTAGCTACTCACGGTTTTGTTGTTGCCAGATAAACATCTTGGAATTTACGATATAAGCCGCTCCTAAATGACTATTGACGTCATTAACAATAACAAAACTCTTATACAATTACAATGTGTCACTATATTAAGTCCTGACTGATGTAACACACCCTGGAAATTGCAACGTATTAAAAATTTTAATGAGTAGCGTACATGAGAAGCATTCAAAGAATTCTCTGTAATTCACATTCGCATTTCTACCGTGTAATTCCTCATCCTTATGGGGCAACGATTCAAGTTTACATCAACCGGTATTTTCACCAATACAAGATATTTTGAAACATCGCATCGTACACATTGAATCTCAAACATGTGAAGCATATAATTAATGTCCTAAAATGTATACATTATGATAATCTATGATAACGACGTTGCCATTATCGTCAGCAGAGGAAGCCATAATTAACTAATAGACCCTACCTTTGAGTCATTCAAACAATCACTAAATACTGTTCAATTTCACCGTATAGAGGTTGCGGTTTTAATATCCGGAGTCTATACAATGTACCTACCACATCAGAGAGTTAATGGAAATTTTTACTAAGTAAGCTTTTGGGCGTGTTCCTTGAGAGTTGTTTTTGATTTACCGAGATATCTTAAAGCTGCACTCTTTAAAATCAATTTACTTCGAGTAATACAGCGACGTACATCTGAAACTCCTTAGCAATAAGTACAAAACGCAATTCTTGTCAAACGACTCCCTAACGTTTAAGAAATGAATGGGAAAATAGAATAGTTGTATACTTTCCGATATCTAGCTGGAAGCCAGTTTTACAGAATCTCTGTTTTCAAGCAAACCCCTTAGGACTTAATGTACGCGTGACAATAGCTTTACTGCTTCTACTAAACACTCCTTTCGGCACACAATCCTTATACTTACGCATTCGATCAAATGCTGCGTTTTTTGCAACGTACACTAATTTCAATGCAATATGTTACAATATTGCAATACACACAATGAAATTATTGGTCTAATCGTTTTGGTTGTTTATGTTGAAAATAGGAAAGTGGGAGCTTCTCCTTAATCCGAGAATATTAAATCAAACCTAATGAGGGTCGATGTACCCGTTGTTACAAGACAGCATGTGAATAAGAAATACATATTACTGACGCGTATTCTCTCATTCGGAAACAAACACCTACCTAACTCTAGTTTGAAAGACTCTCTGCTAACATTATTACCGTATAAATGAAGGTTTCTTAATAAAACACTCAAATAGTCAAATAATTGTTATGTTAGTTATGTAATATAGTATATATCTTGCAGATAGTGTAGGATTAAATAGAAGGTGGGCGGTGTCTGCGCAAGAATGTTGTACCCACCTTAACTACGTTTTTGCCAAAATTAGAATCACGGTTTCCTGTCTAGATAAATTTTTTTAAAGTATTTTGGAGGATGTTCCATGGGCGGGTTGGTGCCCATATGACGATTTCCTTAATCAGCTTATGAATTTAAGACTGTTCCTACGAGGATGAATTTTTGACTCCTTTCTACTTCAACTCAGTTGACACAGATTTATTTCATTCACTTATAATAAAAAAATACAGGTACAGATCGATTAATACTAGGGGTGTAAAACGGTTCCGGATCCAAAACAAGATCCGGTATGGATCCGGATCTTCTCCGGATCTCCAGCTACGATATATCCGGATCCGGATTTCTCCGGATCTCATACACATTTCGGATCTTCAAGATCCGGATCCGCGGATCCAGATCCGGATCCAGGGATCCGGATTTGTTTAACCGGATCCGCATAGCCGGAACCGAAATTCAATCACACGTGAATTCTGTCGTTGAACTTCGTAATTCGTGTTATTTAGAAATTATTAAAATGAATCACAAATATCTTTAAAGCTAGAAGGGTAGAAGCCAACATATAAAAAATTATAAACGTAAGGATCTATGACCTACCAAAATGGAATCTTTCATGCCTTAATCATTTTTACTTCCTAATTCCTATTCATAATTCATTTCATGTGCCCGACTTTCTTAAAAGTAACCATTGTAATGTCCCTAACCAATGACTAACAACCACCTTTTGCACTAATCTTAATTGACAGCTAATAATATATTTGGAACACTTCTTGTTGCTTTCCGTTTCCTACATTACAGTAAGGTTGTTTATTTATTCTATTTTTTAGTGAAAAGCAAATCTGAAGTTTATCTTAATATAGTCGCCAAAGAGGTAAAGATTCTTTGCCTCTTTGGCGGTTAGTATACCCTTTTGTAAGTGGAAGTGAAGGTACAATACACAATAGTGTCTCTGAAAATGCAAAAGTTTGTTGGAAAGATCAAATTTTCCAAGAAATCCTCTTGTAAGATATTCAAAAGTGGGAAACCGTTTATTTATCTCTCATCACTTTTTTGTTTAATCTTGAATTGCACGCAATACAAATACAAATCTACTAAGTTACGTAGTACATATTTAGATGTAAAACAAATTCATATAAGTAAAGCTGGTAGTGTTGACGAAAATAAGTAATCTTTCTAGCAATAGCAATAACTTTGGGATAACTATAAAACTTATCCATCAGAGTCTCAAAATGGAGGTATCTCGGTTAGTAAATGAAATTTACCCTAATCTAGTAATTTCCCCGACGAATTTATTCAAACACGGATACAGCTACAGAGTTTATTAGAACCGGATCCTATGTAAATTAATAGTAATGCAGGTCCCGATTTAACTCACAGATCCGTAGATCCGTGGATCCGGATTTAACTCACAAATCCGTAGATCCGTGGATCCGGATTTATCCCCTAATTCCGTAGATCCGGATTTAACCATCAGATTTTCGATACGGATCTACAAAAATCCCCGATATCCGGATCCATAAAATTTGCGGATCTTTACAGTCCTAATTAATACAGCTTTACGTGTTCTGTGACTGTAGTTAAAATTACAATTGCATTGAACCGAAGTTGGCATATATTGTATATCAGAATCCTATACATATATGTAGTTAGCATTGCCACAACCAGTCACATACTCCCTCCCCAGTGTAACGCTATCTTCAAATCTTCTGAGAAAATGTATCTTTCGCCCTCTTCAGATCTGGGCCTTCGGGTAATTTTAGGAATAATTGTAGGTGATGGTGACGCTAGCTTAGGAAGGTCTTTCCAGTTATTGTAGGAATTCAGGTTTAAGTGTAGCAATGGAGACGGTTTCTTCGCCGCTGGTGGTCTGTAATGTAAATATTTTATCTGTACGAGAGATTACTCTAAAAGGTCTATCATAAGTTGACTGTAATGGCTTCGTTGATGAAGACGTGCGTTGTTCGTATAAGCTCAGGATGCACAAAGACTTTCTTCTGTGTGTGATGCCTAAATGGAACTGCTTGAAGGTGTCGTATTTGCTTTCTGAGTTTATTTATCAGCGCTTAGTCTTGAATCTTCCATGCTGTTGAAGATGGTTTGCGACCTTCCTCCATCCTTAGTCTTCGGGTTACACCTTCGTTCCTAACTACTACACGTGGGCAAATAACTTCAAATAGTGTTGCTCCGCTGCGGCATCAATTGGTAGTTCCCACCATAAAAGGCCCCACTGAATTATTCGCCCAATATTAACTTCCAACTGAATAACGCAGAGAGAGTCAATAACGCAATGCAGTTATTTGTCTACCTCCCTCGCTCTTTATTCAGGTTTCGGTTGAAATTTTGTCTTGTACTGTGCGGATACATTACAATTATTATTATTTCTAGATTGCTGTATGTTTGAGGTTTTGAACGTAGAGATACCTCTTCGTCCAGTACTAAATAGTACGGTTTCATTCTAACACACACGTGGATTCGGCAACCAGGGTCATGGCCAAGGGTCTTCTGCCTACTCAACACATTCAGATTCATTCACCATTGACAGATGTAGCTAAAATTCGAGTTCCTAGGTTTTTTAAAAACCCACACACTTACCGACTACGTATCTCACAGAAGTGATCATTTGCTTAGCAATTTTGTTCGTTTAGTCAATTTAGAAATACCCAAAAAAAAACAGTAGACTTGTTTACTTACGGGTTTGTAGGTTGAAACCCAAGCTCCACTACAGGTTACGTTGTAACGAAATCTGAACACTCTGTTGAACGGTTATTATGAGAGTTTCTTCACACGGTGACAAGGCCAAAGGATTTTTGGATATTGATCATTTTGTTACGAACTGTAAATCGAATTACCAATTGAAGCAACGGGAACAACACAAATTACTACACAAAACTTCTCACGCTGGAACACCAATAACTTTTGTCAACAACCCATGTAAATGTTTTATACCTATCGTTTTTATATCGTCCAACTTACTCGGTTTTTATTTGTAAATTAACAGAGATTGGGATATTTACCGTTACATCTCGATGCTACTACGAATTACATTCAAACCTACGCATTTGCGTTACCTTTCAAATTTTCGTTAATAGAAAGGCAAAAGTCTTTATTTAGTACGTGATCAAATAAAACTAATTTAGCTAAAGGTCGCGCTTTTTACTTAATGTAGTTATTTTGAGGGAGGTACTTTAACTAGTGTCATTGGTATTAAGAGCTTTGAACCTCAAATTTTATAAATTAACAGGGAAATTCGATTACGCACGTACGCACAAATCTTTTGATGGCATCATATTAACGTTGTTATGATTATGCAATACCGACCATTCCCGAATATTGTATTACCTCAAAGACGTCATATAGACAGGACATAAAACAGAAATAAACATAATTTTGAGTAATGTTTTTGCTGTTCGTTATAACACAATAACAAAATCAACTAATTAGGACAGACTAAAAACAAATTTCAACCTAGAAACTTAACGAACTACTGATCGTCCAACAAAACTAAATAGATTTATGCGAGTCGAGTTTAAATGTCAGACGTCAAAACATGACAGTTATGTCAGAAATTAGGTTCACCAAAATGATCACTGTCGTAATAGTAGGTAATTCACGATCCCAGGGGGAGCGAGACAAAAGCCAAATAACTGCAATGCAATGACGTCCTGGAAGCTGAAATATGAATCGACACTTTAGCAATGCGAACGTATTGACAACGCCGTTAGATAGGGCAACTTAGCTGCACGATCTAACTACGTCATGGTGACCAATATACAGCACGTTATGTTACTTGGGACACCTAGGTAAATACCAATGCTTTGTAAGCAAAAATAGAAAAATGACCAAGGCTTACATGCTGTAATGAACTCTGAATTTTACCAAACACGATAAAAGCAGATTACAAGCCATTGCCATGATACATGTGAGAAGAGTAATAGAAATAAATACAATATTGAGAGAAGGCGAAACTCAGGTATTAAGAAACAGTTTGTGTGACCCAAAGATTTAGAAATCCCAAAGTGATAAATCTGGGCTAAGGGTTGATGATATAAAATGACAAATCCACCGTACAAAAGTCTTCTTGTAACTCAATCTAATATGTACGATATCACCGACAGGCATATCCTACACTCACTTTCACATTTTCTGAAATTCCAAAATCCAACGTTTTTCACTAATCAGCCCTTCCACACGTTGTCTGTTGATACAATGCGCAATACACTATGGAGCAGTTTATTATTCGTCTTCTCTTTTCCATACCTAAATTTTCGGCACCATTTCTTCGTAGTTGGATACGCAATAAGTACATGCATTTCCAAATACTGTTTACATTTGTGTTTCACACCTTACGCGAACAAAAATTAAATGAGGACACGCTGGTCATACTTCGACGGATTCTTGACAAACACCACTTCAATGTCACAATGCTCAAAATATGTATCGTGTATAAACAAAATCAACTGGTCAGATTGGCAATTACAAACACTGTTAACGTGGCAAAACCCCAGTTCTGACCAATACGTATTATTTCAATTGTAGTCCAGTCAATGAATTCTCAAAATAGGGGTGTATAGCACATGTATTATGCGAGAATTTTTGACTTCAGGACTTTGTTCGGAGTAGTTCGTAGGTAAAAAGAGATGAAGGGGGGAGACAGTGAACATTTTTGGGTTTTTCGATTATATCTCGGAAACGGTGGGTTGTTTCGAAAAAATCATTTTTACCTAACACTTTTTATCAAACATTTGCTTCTAATGCGTTTCTCAGAAAAATGTTGAGAAAGAAAATTATATAGCATTAAATTGGCTTTAATTTGATCTAACTTTTGCTACTTTATTTTCAAATAATCAAAAGTTATAGAATTTCTAACATGTACGCTCAATTTCGATGTTCCTCTAAAAATGAGTAAATTATAGTCCAGTCAATGAATATATTGTAGAGTGCATGGAATATGCGAGACTTTTTGACTTCAGGACTAGTTAGTGTTAGTCCTGGGAGGTGAGCTTAAGGCGAAACGAGGAGGTGAGGCATTTTTGGGTTTTCCGATTTTACGTATTTCGGAAACGGTGGAACCAAAAAAAATTGTTCTAAATGAAATCGAAGGCTAATTAAATTTCATATAAAAGTGTTTGTCGAATTTGTAACGGTTTTCAAGATGTTATCGGAAATCGATCACTTTCAAAAAAATCATTTTTACGTAACTCTTTTGGTCAAATATTTGTTTCTGGTTTTTTATTTTGTAGGAAATTTAATTAGCTTACATTTTCACTTGGAAGAATTGTTTCTAGAATTCACCGTTTCCGAGATGTAATCGAAAAACCCAAAAATTGCCTCTTCCTCCCCCTTTCCCACCCTAAGCTCACCTCCAAGGGGTGGGGTCTTTTACTTGGAAATTCGACAAATATATTTGAAAACACAATTATAGGAAATATAATTAGCATTCATTTTCACTTAGAAGAATTTTGTCTAGAGTCTACGGTTTCCGAGATATAATCGAAAAATCGAAAAATGGCCTCTTCTCCCTCTTCCCACCATAAACTCACCATCCAGAGACGGCGAGTTTTAGTATGTTCACCCACTAACTAGTCCTAACAAAGTCCTGAAGCCAAAGAGTCTCGCATATTCCATGCACTCTACAATACTTGATTGACTGGACTGTAGTGTCCATACCAATTTGTAGAGGAATACCGAAATGGAGCGTAGGTACATGTTAGAAATTCTATAGCTTTTGATTGGTTGAAGATAAAGTAGCAAACGTTACATCAAATTAAAGGAAATTTAATGCTCTATAACTTTCTGAGAAATGAATGTGGGAGGCATTAGAAATGTTTGACATAACGAATTAGGTAAAAATGATTTAAGAAACATATCGATATTCAATAACGTATATCTTGAAATGCGTTGAAAATTTAACAAATATACGTGTGCAAACAATGTTATAGGAAATTTAATTGGGTTTCATTGTTATTTGGAATATTTTGTTTTAGAGTCCACTGTTTCCGAGATATAATTTAAAAACCCAGAAATGGTCTCTTCCCCCCCCCCCCCCTTTAAGCTCACTTCCTAGAAGTGGATACTTTTAATATGTTTACCTACTAACTATTCTATATATTCTACAATGTATTCACTGACTGGACTATTGAACAAGTTTATTTTATTATTTAGAATAACTGCCACCGCGTTTTGCAAAAACTAGTTTATGGATTTGAATCTAAGCTTACTTGTATATTCACATATTATTAACGGTACATCACTGATTAATGCTTCAGAGATGTTATTTTTCAAAGAAATCCAAAATATTTTCTCATCACATAAATCAAAGTGGAAGCAGTTATTATTATAATATAACACTGTATATGTTTACGTCTATTATACCTATAGGTACGCATTCAGTACAGTGACTGCCCATAAGGAACGTAAATTATCTCGGTCCTTACATATCATATTTGAAGATTACATTAAAGCTCATGTATAAAAAACAAGAATTTCCACCTTAAGTAACCATACAAAATTACACATCTCACTATTGCATCTGAAGCAAGTAAGATTAAAGCTCATGGGCATAAAGAAATGCAAAACATAAACTACTTCTCACATTGGTACACTTTCGCATGTCTATGTAAGTGTGTTACACTTGAAATGCTTTCAAACACGCTAACTATTAAATAAACGTTATAGATTCAAAAGGATAATATGGAAAACACTTATCAGTTATAATCCGAACGTAAAATGTGCGATGTTACCATCTATCTATATTTTATCTTTCGAACTATTTTAATTAGATTGAAATTCACTTCATTTGACAGCAAGTTTAACTAATGAAATTGATTTTATTTCATTTCATAACTCGATTTAGCCTTTAAATTAGTGCTAATCCCGAACTATTTATTAAATGATTTGAAACGAAGAAAATATGCCCTTTTTCCAATTCATAAATTCAGCGATTTTATACAAATTTAAATTTTTTCCTTTCTGGTATATGCTAAATAGGTTTGATCTGAAGTGACCAATTAGAAAGAAATTTCCGAACACAACGTAATCACGAATGGAGAAATGTTAACTTGTGTATACAAAGTTAAAAACAGTTCCCCATCGCGGAAGATATAAATAATTTATAAATATTTAGCTTAATTCGACTCAATTCATTGAAATTAAATACGTTTTGCATAAGCAAGATTGCATTGAAGCGTACAAACTTTGAGAGATGAAAGATCGGATTGGTAATGTAAATTCGATTTCAATTTCAAATCGTAGAAAATTGAGAACGAAAGTCAATATTAATGTTAGGACTTTATTCGAAAACTTTAATCGAATTTTTTAATCTAATTTTCATTAATTCGCACTTCAAATCATAAAATTGAATCGGTTGGTTAAGTACTTCAAAGAAATTCAATATTCGAAAGGATTTTTAGTTGCTTTTTTCATAACACGTAAGCTTCTCGTGTTTAATTTTTTAAGAAACGTATCTCTATACTTTAACTTAGATTATCTGGTAAAAAATTTCTGCGTTCTTTCTGTTACAAAAACACGAATCCATAATATTCACTTAAAACAGTAATAACAGTGTTGCTTAACTAAACTCAGTATTGTATAGATAAATACTGGTATCTTAACGGCTCCATAAATCCAAAAAAGCGAGAAATATAAGAGGATCATTATGTTTGTTTATTCTATAATCTATATTAGTTATTGTAGAAACTCAATACAACAACAGTGAAGAGGTAGAAATTGGAATATATGCCCATAACTATTTCCAACTACTTATTCTAATAGCATAATTATAACAAATGCGGTATTCAATTCAGTTATTACAAGACTCTAATTTACTTCCTTCTCCATTATAATAGAACATTCTTTCTTAGTTCGCATGTGCTTATCGTGGATAATTGTCTCGTGTAATAATATAACTAAACCCATCGGTTCACTTTGGATTAACAATGTAGATGCTGGAAGTAGATTGAAATGTAATTCTTTTTATTAATAGGTTCACATATGGAGTACAACTGACTTCATGGTTACTACAGGATAAAACACAACTGTCAAAATCATCCAGAATAAATGCAGAGATGTTTCTCATCCCTGATTCACATATCATTAGTACTCCAAAATAAATCATATGTAAGCGGATTACCAACTCACCTTGTTCAAAAAATCAGCCCCACCGACGATTCTCGCCTTAACAACTCAATAAGATTAAACGTCATAGTACATGCCCTTTTTTAATACTCAAGAATAACAGCAAATCTACTATTCTCCAGTCACTCAACGGCCAGAGGGGGCCTTAATCATGGAGAGCGGCAACTGAGGAGCTACCCAACATATTTGTTTTTAGCAGTGAACAAGGAGACTCTCATAAATGTTTTCTGTCATGGAATCTTCATCTTTTTGTAATTTTCTCCCTAGTTACAGTTTCCTTTTAATTTGCGTCAGACTTCTGACATCCATGGTCTAATATTGCCATTATATTTTCAGTTATCCTTTTAGTTGTACAAATTCCGGCAGAGAAGTATGATGTTTTTGAAAGGACTGGTCGACGATATCGAAACCATTTTAATGTTGGTCGCAATGGTCGTGCTCTAACACGGAATACCATTATGAAATGGATGAATAGTTTTCATAGAACAGGATTTTTTAAACCATAGCGACTGCACGGGGACGTCATCGAACTGTACGGATCCCGGAAAACATTGAAAAAATAGTGCGACAAACGATGGAAGGTAGTCCTCGTCGTTCGGCGGTACGTCACGCACGTGCTCTTCAGATGTCAGACAGGGCAGTTCGCAGAATCTTACACCTGGATCTTCATTTCCATCCGTATAAGATTATGATTGTACAAAAACTGCTGCAAAACGACTTCATGAGACGACACAGGTTCGTAGATGCGATGTTGGAATTTCTGACGGACGATATCGTTTTGATCACGAGTGACGAGGCCCACTTTCATTTATCGGGGACGGTAAACAAACTACACTTTCGGTTCTGGGCAATTGAAAACCCGCAACAATTGCATCAGAATTCTCTACACAGCGAGAACGTGACTGTTCGGTGTGGAATATCTCGAACGTATATTATTGGGTCTTATTTTTTCGTGAAAACGGACGAACAGTGACTGTTAACACAGATCGCTACGTTACCATGTTGCGTGATTATTTCCTACCATAAATAAGAAGACGACGCATCAACCTCAACACAGTTTGGTTTCAACAAGATGGGGCAACTTGCCATGTATCAACATTTCCCAGGACGCCTGATTTCATTGCGTGGGGATATGGAGTGGCCACCTCGGTCATCGGACCTTGTGACTACTTTTTATGGGGCTACATAAAATCTCAAGTTTACATTAACAAACCACGTACTCTTGAAGAGCTTTCCGAAAACATAACACGAGAAATTCGAGGGTTCCTCTCTGCCGGACCCTGTACTACAGCGTATGGGAGTTTCACGTGTATGAGATTCTATCAGTTTTTTTTCCCAATTCCAAATGGAGCAACCATCTATTGTTGAGCCACAATGATTTATAATCTGGTTGTAGCTGTTTCCATAAACTAAAAAAAATTCATCAAGAGGGCAGCCGGTCATCTTTTCGTTTGCCGGACAAGTGTATTCGACCACCACTTTGTCTATCAACTGCTACCTTAGTATCATTGTGATGTGATCTCCGATTTGTTCCGTTCTTCTTATAACATCATACCATCGCGATGTCCAGAGTATAGCTCCTGTTTTGCATTGGCCCAATACCATGGTATGAAAAAATTTAAGAATACACGGGACGACACCACCGATCGGACAAGAATTCTGCAAGGTTGAAAGGTTTACTTTCATCAGTGATCTACACGCTGTAAGTGTTCGATCGAGTAATTCCTCAGTCGTCTCTAGAGAAGTAAAATAATTGTCTGCTGTAGTTCCATATATAGGATCAAGGGACCAAGCTAAATTCAGTAGGTACCACTTTTTTGACTAGGTTGGATTCTGGAGCATTCCAAGTTAGTCCAAGGATAACTATATATTCACAGGACTTCCCAAAGAATTCGTTATTCAAATTAATAGTGGTAGTCATAGAGACATTAGTGACCGGGTGAATTACTAAAGAGATTAATTTATATTTCAAATTTGCTACGTCATTTATTATAAAGGTAACACTACCTTGCTTCAATTATTAATTATTGTATACTTCTTAACTTCTGTAACTAAACATACGTTTTCAAAAGAACAGAGATCCAATCCCATTAACGTAATTACGTCATTATTTTGAGAAGATACTTCAATATAACTAAGTTCCATTAATTAGTACGTTGTCCAATTCAATAAATGTAAATTGATTTAATCAATTTGGCATTTACAGCACATAATTGACATATGGTGAGTGAAAGTTTTCACTAAATTTCCGAACGCTACAGCATAGAAAATATTCTTTCAAAATGGGGAAAGATTTTCATACAAACTAAATTTATGTGTAGCTCTAACTATCTAAAGTAGTGAATGAAAACTGCAGATTTTTCTTATGAAGAAATTCGTCGAGCTTTGGATACCAAATTCAGATGAATAAATGTAAAGTTCCTTCCTTTTATTCGAAATCTATTTCAGAACTGAAATTTAATCGCTGAAACTTTCCTGCTCATTTATGTAAGATTAGCTTAAGTATTCACCGAACTAAGTCCTGTAATGAAATTTTAAATTAAGTTGTACCGAGCAATTGTAATGTTTACAGCCTTACAATTCTATTGTTCAGGAAATTTCAAGTGCTGTTAATTAAAATTTTCTAAAGAAGCGAAACGGTTGCGGAAAAAGTTATTAAGAATGAAAGGTAAAAGAGAATTTTTCTGAATTGATTAATTTCAAATTTTCCAGCGACTAAAAATAGTAAATGCAACATTTCGTACGTCCAGTGTTAAAATTACAACCAATCTTCTATATAAAGGGTGAGTAAGTAAATACAGCAATTTCGCAAAATAGAAAAGTTTCATTGACCCATTTTCCAGTATGTTCAATAACTCAATTACAGCATTGCGAAAATTCACACTCCGCTAAAAATAGTTGTAATAATAACAAACAATTGTACTAAATTCTTTATTTTAAACTATCTCAGGAAAACTTTCGTATACTTATTGATTTTCATCAAAAACTCAGAGGAGGATAGCATAATATAGTCTCATCTTGTCCTTCTACGAGGGCTAATATGAAAATAAGGTTCAAACAGCAAGATTGGTAAGAATAAATTGTGCAAATATCACTACAATGCTGCACATGGTATATTATTTATTTTATACCTAGACATGCTACGCCAAGTGCCTAAAAATTATGTGTTTAAGTTAAAATTAAGAATCGAGATAATAACGAATTAATAGACTTAACCTACTGATTAATTAAAGTTACACAATTTTATAGATTTCCAAGCTTTTTAAATGTCTAATTTGGATCTTGCATTGAATAAACATAAAAATTTTAATGTTTTATGTACATTATTAACTGCATTCTAATAGCGGACATATGGAGGTACACGTTACTTGTTATTGTGAATTCCTGAAATGGTTACGTTCCAGTGCATATTTGACGTAGATTGGTTATATTTATAACAAGGAACGTGTTCTTTGTTTCTAATATCAAAATTTCAAATTGGTCAATGAACTATGAAATAAATATTTTTATTTACAGAACTACACTGATGTTTGTATAAATTATTCCTATTAATCTTGCCGTTTGCACCTCATATTCATTTATGTCTGTATGGAAATAGGGCAAAGCGGATGTTCCCTTTAACATTTTTAATGAATACGCAAAATGTTTGTAAACTGTAATTTTTCAATCTAACGATTGATAATAACACATAGCTGCGATATTACACAATATCAGTTTAGCTAATATTAACTATAAATTGCTGAAATATTCATTTAAGACACACAAACGGACTTAACCAAATAGAAAAGTTATTATACACAGTCTGTCTCAAAGTAAACAGGACTTTGTCAATAGGAACGTGTCTGGTGGTGCCACCTATATGTGGCTATAGGCTTTCGAATGGTACATTCTTTACCGATTTCTAGTAAAAATTTTCGTGACAGTTGGTCACACTGAAAGCTGAGTTATAGTGGCTCATATTTCAGTATGTTTTGTTCATCTGTACAAAAATGAGCATCGAACAAAGAGCCAATATTAAGTAACGGTCGTGAAGACATCACCCCCATGTCGGCCAACGGAAATTCGTGAGAGAACCAGAGAGCATCGGAAAAGTGTGTGGTTTTCTTAAAATTGAGCCAAAATCATCGTTGCCTTTTATGGAAATGGGCTTGAGAATGTCCAAAGATTTGATCGATCGCATTTTGACCGACCATTTGAGCTATCGGAAGGTGTGTGCTCACTTTGTGCCGCACAAGTTGACTGACGACCAAAAATTGCTCAGAATCCAACATTGCAAGAACATCGCTAAAGAGACCAAAAAGGACGAAAACTTCCTTTACTGGTGACGAAACGTGGTGTTTCCAATACGAGCCGGAAAGAAAGCGTCACAGCTCCGAATGGAGGCCAACAAACGAGCCGGCAACAAAAAAATATCGTTTTGAAAATCGAAAGGTGAAGACATTTTACGATTCAAAGGTTCATCATGAGTTCGTTCCACTGGGCGCAAAGGTTAACGCGCCATTTTATCTTGGTGTTTTGAGGCGGTTGTTGCGTCGTAGTCGGCCAGAATATCGTGAGGAAGAGAGTCGATCTTTGCTGCACGATAATGCCGCGTCTCATCGATCGGCACTCATCACCGATTTTTTGACAAAAAGTCGCATTTTATTGGTCAAGCATTCCCCTTATTCGCCTGATCTGTCTCCGTCCGACTTTTATCTGTTCGGAAATCTTCATTTTCCAATGAAGAGCATGCGTCCCAGCAAACACACATATAAAATATACATACAACATATATAAATTAAAGTAAATACCCCTACATATGCTGTAGTATGTAAGTATTCTTTAATAAAGTTACCGATATAAACCGTATGTCACACAATTACGTATATTTTACATAATAGTATAGAAACTTACGGATACTCTGTATACAGAAATTCATATAATATATACATATAGATAATTACATATCACTCATGAAATTCATGTGCTGTCATATTTACATAATTAGATTTATGTACGTTATATGTAAAATATTATATGTAATATTAATTATTTTTTATGTACCTATGCCTTCTGTAAATATAATTAGAAATTATCATTACATTACATATATTGTATGGTCGAAAATAAAGTTCGTTTCTATTTGCGCTACATAAGTAATCGCACGCGCGTGTTTTCTATAACGCCAAAAATTGTAGTTCACGTACCTTTAATATTAGATCCTTATCGACTAAAATGCGTCTAATTTATATAGAAAATAAATAATATAAAATAAATTAAATCCTGGTCATTTTTAACAAAAAGTTAAAGATAGGTATAATTATTGAATAAGACTTCACTCAACGATATAATCAAACAAAATTTAAACTAATAACGCGAAACAGCGCAAAGTTATGAAGTACGAAATAAAAAGAAAGGATGTTACAGATTAGCGCAGTGGTACAATGTCGGATTTCAGAATTTGCAACGCCCACCCGCAAACGTTCGAATCCGGTTAAGGGACACTTTTCAAGCAAGTATATCATAATAAACTGTCGGCTTTCAGTTCAGGTGAAAACGGGTTCGTGCAAGAATTAAGTTAAATATAATTAAAAGTACAGTTGCACGTAAAATGTAGTTTTTCCATTTTTTGTATGGAACTGCTTAAATAATTTTTTACATTGATAATAATTACATTATGCTCGAGTAGCTGCCATTTTGGTCATCGCAACGCTTTTACAACTACTATTTTTTTATGTAAATATTACATAAAATATACATAAAACGTATATAACTTCATGTAAAAGAATTTACATCTAATAGACATATATTATTTTGAAAATTTCTGACATCCTGACATTAAATATCTCTTATTTTTCTTCCAGTTTTATATAAATTTAAAAAGCTCTTACATAATTTATATGTATTTTATATGTAAATGTGTTTGCTGGGGTTATGCTGACGTTCAGGCCATTCAAAAGGCGTGTACCAACATGCTTAGAGCCATGCCGGCCAACGACCTAAAATCCTTATTTGAAATACTATTAAGTCGAAGCGGAAGGGGACTATTTTGAATAAAATAATACAACTTTGCCGATAAAAACCATTTTTTGTTCTTATTTAACTAATAATATTCCCATAACATACAAGTGGTTTTAATAATAAATTGTGATTTTCGAATTGGATTTCTTGAAGTAAAGTTACAAAAAAGTTTCCCTTGTTCTCTTCATCTCTTCATTTCCTCGACACTGAGTAGTTTAAAGAGATATTGGAACTTATTTCATTGCAGCTCCTCTATACATATTATGATGTACCTACACTTTTAAATTTTTTTACGCTAACGATTTGTTGTAGATTTCACATGTGCTCGACAGTCAGTCCAAATCATTCTAAAAGAAGTGGTGAAAACCATTATCCGAGCAACGTATTTTTACGCTTCTTATCAAATAATGATAAGAACTTCTACATTTAAAAAATTAGTTTAAAGTTATTAACGTCACGCTATCTGCAAATGATCTACAAAGTTGTCATAATTAATCCTTGTTTTTCCTTTGTTTCATATTTCGACCCAGTTTTAAGTTTGGAATTCATTTTTATACTTTCACAAAAACGGAAGATGAAAAAAGATGAAAAAGTATTGGAAATGATATATTGGAAAAGTTTCTCACTTAAATCGTTTTTAGAATTTTTAGAGTATTTACTTGCATGAAGAATGTGATGTTGTTCGATAAAGCTTATTACGCTTTAGCATAAGTTATGAAAGTAATTAATAAGGATCTCTTTTGTCAGTAGTTCTATTCAACTTATAAGGGAATGCACGCTTCCTTCTTAGCACGTAGCCAAATCAATCATTTCGGCAGTAACAGTTTTTGTCCTTTATGTCACTCCAGTTAACCAGTAGCAAATGCCTCTGACAATACTAAATTTGTACGTATTTTAGGTAACCGATAGACATTACTAAAACACTGTTCAAATTGCCTCTGTTTGACTAAAACATTTTAATTAATGAACAGCAATAATAACTTATTATTAAATTATAAATTCCAACTGGATTGTTATTATTTACAGTGTCCCAAATGTTTAAGGATCTTTACAATGACCTACTAAAAATAACCGAATGCGGAGTGTACACTGTAAATAGCAGAGATTTCTGAACGGAGACGACAATATCTGCATCTTAGGATACAATACAAAGGAAACTCAGAAGAAGGCGAGGGAGCTAAGTACACAGGGGTTGGCACGGTAAAAAACGCCATGAAAGGCTCTATGTGACAAACTGGATGGTGACATCTGGGGACAAGAATACCAGCTGTGGAAAGGATATGGACGACAGCCCCAATTTTGGTTGAATCAATGAGGTATTTCAGAAGACCGGACGCGTCGCTCGCCCACCTCCTTCCCAAACATGATAAGTTGGCATCGAGTGAATGTGGAAGAGCAGTGACACCTTTCAACAAGTGGGAAACGTAGTGATTTCAAAGAGTGCTTCCAACCACAAATGGTCCAGATCGTGTACTCGCTCAGACAATTAACAGAAGGGAGGTTCCCAGATTCGTAGAACATTAGCAGGTTGATGATGATACTAAAGAAAGACCAATTTGAGGTTAATAAGTGAGGTTGATAAGCTATTTGATAGAATTATTAAGGAGAGATTAGCTATTAGTACCCCCTATGACATGTGGAAATAGCATACATACATGTATAAAATTGCCAAGATAATGAGCAAGCAATGCAAAGACTGTGATCAAAGAGACACCAAAGTATATGTGGTTTTCGAACGTGCAAGATGGGATCTGCGAAGAAGGCAGATGTTCACTATTATCGGGAAAATAGTCACATCCGAAAACATTACGGCAATTATGTGCGAAGGTGATACAAATTGGCGAGATATTGCAAGTTTCTATACCTGTATGTAAAAGACAAGAGAAATGGAAGAGGGGAAGTAAGTCATCAACCGTAAATACTTGGTTAGTGTTAGATGTTTAAGCAACTACTAATAGCAAAATCTAGATGACGAACGCCTGCCAAGACCCTGAGTATCCTTAGTTACCCACTGGTAAGAGGTCACGCTATAAAAGGTTCCCTTATCTCGAAAAAAGTGTCCAACAGCTCATACATCTCGCCATTCCTTTTCACTCTGAGAGAAATATTCTTCGACATTTCCTTGCGGCGCGAGTGGTTTCTGGATGGAAAAGGAGGGTGGACATAGTCCACGCGTACGTAGGCTTCACATTCGGGCCCTTTGTACTGCTTCCCTGATTAGACTCGTGCGACCCCGCAACGTCACTCAAGCCATCCCACACGTGAGATGAACCTGAGGATGCTGGAACGCGAAGCGGCTCTAATCGCAGCCGTGCCAGTCCAGGATACCCCCAACCACAGTATAAAGAACTAACAGTAGTTGCACTTGGCTGCTTTAGCTGGTGAAAGTTGAAGCTGGCGCATCTTCATTGCGAAGAGGCTGTACCATTTTGAGACATTTTAAACTGTCGAAAGTCATGTTGTAAAATAATCAGCTGTGTGCCCGCGCAGGCGTGTATGTATGCATTTAATGTAATTTAAGTAAAAGATAAAAGTTAACCAACTGCATAACTGCATAAACCAACATTTATTTTATAATAAACTAGCAGACACGGCGAACTTCGTACCGCCAATAAAAGTTGTCTGAACTTCCAAAGGTATTGCCGTTCAAAAGGTCAAAGGTGGCGTGTTTCAGGATTTTTCCTAAACAACACCCCCACCTTAGTTAATCTAAGCAGAGGGTGCTTTTCATGGGGGCGAAAAAAAATGGAATAAAACTAATTTTCATTCATACTGTTGAATAGCGAAGTAAAAGACGTTTCAAATGAGGAGTCGCTCGACTCCTTTTCCCTATTTAAATTCTTGAGTTAGGGGTTGCTGGGGCTAGGGGGTTGACCTGACAAAGTCAAATTTGACATCAAAAGTTGTCTCCCAAACATAAAAAATCGACGTGTCCGAGCGTTTTTTTAAGAAACTTGTCGAAGTTTCCCAAAACAGGCGTGTTACCTTTTCAATGGTCCACCATGTATAAAGATGTAAAATCTCATCCCTTAATTTCGAACCCTTAGAGGGTAACTTTTGAAAAAAGGTGAAATACGTGTCTCATGGATTTCAATACAGGTGCTTTTGAGCAATTTTTAAATTTCCATCTGCTCCCGTTACAACCATTTTAAAATTTCAACCCTTATTTTGACCCACTTAAGAGATGAATTTCGAAATTCGCTTCTTAGTGGGTGTCTACATCACCAGGGGAAGGTTCACTGAAAATTTCAAGTTTCTAGGTTCATTTATTCATTTCCTGGGCGTTGATATATCATTGAGTGAGTCAGTGAGTCAGTCAGTCATCACTTTATCCTTTTAAATATGGAGAAATGACGGCTAAAAGTTACAAAATGGCGGCTGAGCGCCATCTTGAATAATTTTTTTAAATAGAACACCGCGTATATTGTCCCATTTTCGAAATCTGGTCATGATTATTAACACTGTTCTCTAACACACCACTCATAAGTTTAATTTTTTTCGAAATATTAACTTGAAAAGGTAACTAACTCTTCATAAGCGATTATAAACCCTAATAAACCTTCCAACTCCGTGCCTAACCTAAGCTCCATGCTTTTGCTTCAAACGAATATAGGTATGTCAATTGCTCAATCTCAATTTTGACATAAATACATGTCAACCGCGAATTGTTTCCACAGTCACTCAAATCGGTCCAATTTATAGTAAAAACGTTACGATTCTGTTTACAATATTTTTTTTAAAATCGGCCAGAAAGTAGTAGTTTCCGGATTATTTTTAGGCTAGAAAATGTCATTTTGACGGACTGAGCCGGAAAGTCATTGTGATAGTCCGGTAAAAGTTTTACCGGACTCATTTTTACTTTACCGGGCTCATTTTTTACTTTCCGGCCTAGAATGGTCAATTGTTCTTCCCGTTTCTGGACGATTTTAAAAAAAATATTGTACGTAATACGTCCCAAAAGTGCTTTTACTGGACTCGCAGGCTTGCAGGACTCGCCTGCGGCTCGTCCTGTAATTTGCCTACTTGTCCAGTAAAAGGTCACTTTCGGGACTTGTTACGTAAACTACTATTAAATTATTCATCTTCAATTAATGGCTTTAAACCCTCCTATGGTTAACCTGAACCACTATGCAAAATTTTATGACTACTTTTTGAGTTTTTGCGAGACTACGTAACGCACGGTAATTGATTTTGAATTGATTAGCTTACGTCCTTACGTTCATTTCCCGTCGCTCTCGAACGTAATTCTGACATGCCAAGGCGACTATTTTCATTATCCTCCGCTACTACTTTTTGAGTTTTTGCGAGACTACGTAACGCACGGTAATTGATTTTGAATTGATTAGCTTACGTTCATTTCCCGTCGCTCTCGAACGTAATTCAGACATGCCAAGGCGACTATTTTCATTATCCTCCGCGCGCTTTTTAATTTTAATACTAAGCGGGATTGAATGAAGAAATGAATACTTAAATGAATTTTTTGATCGATAGACGCCGACCGATGCAGATGTTAAACGAAATTTGCGACGCGCGAACTGTCAAACGCGCGAACTGTTAAATGCGCGAACTGTCAAACGCGTTAAGTTTTCTGAAATTTTCCAATTTTCTGGGCAATTTTCTTAATTTTTCTTTCCGTAAGGACCTTCCACAAGGTATTAGAAACATTTTTAAAAAAAATGACTGAAATCGGTAAAGTCGTTCTCAAGTTATTGCGTGACCAAGGGAAATAGCGATTCATTTTTATATACAGGGTGTCTCACGGTGACCGTCGGTTAGAAGTATATCAAGAACGGTAAAAGCTATAAATTTAAAATTTTGCATATGCGACATGGAGTGTTTAATCTATTAAATAAAAATATTTTCCAAATGGCAGCACTTCCGGAAATACCGGAAGTGACCATTAACTTCTTTATTTTAAATACAAACCAGGCAATTTTTTTTCACATTCTGATGTGTCATAAAATGTTTAGTAAGTATGCTTAAATTAATCGGCGTATCAATTTTGATTGTTGAGGAAAAAAATTTTTTTCACTGAAAAATGTCAAAATCTTGTTTAGGAAATAAAATTGAAAGTCGAAAGTGGTAAAAGTTAGGGAAATGGGATTTTAGGTTCTCAATGTCAAAAGATTGAGGCACAATTGTCTGTCAAGGATTATAAAAAATTGCCCGCGGTTACGTATCTATTTCACGTTATTTCCAGACTTAAGAAAAACTTTAAAAAGTCCCTTTTTTAAATGGAATGCCTATTTAATTATCGGCCCATTCGATGCAGAAATAAATTTCCTTTAAATTGATATACCATGTTCCTATACCTAAAATCAATGATTACAGAGTTATTTATATTTTTCTAATTAAATTTATAATTACATACTTTACAAAACATGGTTGGCTTTGAAAATTTTCAAAAAAATTTTATTCAATTGTTTCTTATGATGACAGTTGTCAGTTAGCTATCAGTTTGAAAGTTTACGCTACATTTACGTTTATTATCAGTGTTATCTGTTTGAATTTTGATTTTTGCGCTTAATATTTGTTTTTAATTGGGAAATATGGAATACACAAACGCTGATATTCTAAATTTGTTTTACATTCATGGCGAGTCTGCTCGTATTACTTTTCGGACCTGCAGAACCGTTAACTATTGAATAAAGAATCACTCAACACTTTAACGAAAGATATCCGCATTTACCTACAATGATAGAACGAAAAATCAGGATGATTGAAAAGAATTTTCTAAATTTTGGCGAAGTAAATGCGCCACGAAGTTTGGCAAAGCCAATTGTCCCCAATGACGCTACAGAAACCAATGTATTGGGATATTTTAATGTTTTCCCTGAAAGTTCTGTTCGTTCGGCGGAAAGAGACCTTGGATAGTCAAGAAGTTGCATAGATAGAATTTTAAATAATCATAAAAGCATAAGAAACAATTGAATAAAATTTTTTTGAAAATTTTCAAAGCCAACCATGTTTTGTAAAGTATGTAATTATAAATTTAATTAGAAAAATATAAATAACTCTGTAATCATTGATTTTAGGTATAGGAACATGGTATATCAATTTAAGGGAAATTTATTTCTGCATCGAATGGGCCGATAATTAAATAGGCATTCCATTTAAAAAAAGAGACTTTTTTAAGTTTTTCTTAAGTCTGGAAATAACGTCAAATAGATACGTAACCGCGGACAATTTTTTATAATCCTTGACAGACAATTGTGTCTCAATCTTTTGACATTGAGAACCTAAAATCCCATTTCCCTAACTTTTACCACTTTCGACTTTCAATTTTATTTCCTAAACAAGATTTTGACATTTTACAGTGAAAAAAATTTTTTTTCTCAACAATCAAAATTGATACGCCGATTATTTTAAGCATACTTACTAAACATTTTATTACACATCAGAATGTGAAAAAAAATTGCCTGGTTTGTATTTAAAATAAAGAAGTTGATGGTCACTTCCGGTATTTCCGGAAGTGGTGCCATTTGGAAAATATTTTTATTTAATAGATTAAACACTCCATGTCGCATATGCAAAATTTCAAATTTCTAGCTTTTACAGTTCTTGATATACTTCTAACCGACGGTCACCGTGAGACACCCTGTATTATATAAGATTAATATTGATGCTTGTATTGGATTAACAATTACAATTCTTTAGCTATGTAAATTAACAAATGCCTTAGATACTTACAATACTCTAGTTTTACCGGGATGATTGGTAAAATAAGCTCTTTTTATAATGTGCGCCGTGAAGCAAGGCAAGGTTCGAGTTTGTCCATCGAGTCTAGATGAAAGACGCCGACAAGGACTGAAACTACTGTTATTTCTTTATACTGTGCCCCAACATTGGTCGTCTCGGTTGGACAAGTGCGGGATACTCACAAGTATGTGGTGTGGCGTCTCGTCATCTACATCCTTGCGTGACGTTGGCTATATGTAACTTCCTACGAATTTTTTTGCATAACTAGTAATTGCTGGAAAAATATGCTGAATTCCACATAAATGATATTTTCCTTACAATTTCTTAAATTATTATTAAGAATTTAAGACATGATACACATTGGAGAGATATAATATATTAAGAGAAAATCCGGAGTATATTCACAACACGAAACAACCCCTTGAGTTATCCATTTCTTATTTCAATAGCCCGAGGCATGTGGTAAACGAAATACTAAGAATTAGTAGATTACTATAAAACAGTCAAAAGAAATACAAAACCATACAGTCATGAAATTTTCCTGTCTCTGTAACAACAAAAACTCGCTATGTCAACGCTTACAAACTGTTAGCGTTATAAAATTATTATTATTATATCGTATTAGAAGTATAATAAACTAGTTTTTGTGGAATCGTTGTTGATCTTTTCAAAACTAATTTTTTTCGGAAGTAGGGGAGGCAGTATAATAAAAAAAAGGTCGCATAAATTATAAAAAGGCCCGGTTAATCAAAATTCGCAGCGAGATTGAAAATAAAACACCTAAACTACTTGAACTACCCTCTACGTAATTAGATTATCAGTTTAATCTTTAGGGTAAATGTTACACACTTGTACAATAAAGCGAATTAAGTAACCACTTCCGTAGTGTAATTGAACATAAAAAGCAGAGCATTTGGTGAATTATTGTTCATTGCGTGCAATTTTTTATTCGGTCTTCTCATAGTGTATAGTAGGTATCTAAAGGATTGATATCAAGAAGATGTCGAAAAGTTTTGGCGAGAGATTTATTAAAGTGAAATTTATTATTTATATGTAACAAAATGAATCGCTACAACGAACCTGTCTAAAGCCCTATGTCCATAAATAGGCACAACGGAACATGTGAACTAAGTACGATGTGATTTCTTTTAAAATCTTTCATATTTTCGAGTAAAACAATCAATAACCAATAAACAAAAAATATCTAGCTGGAATAAGATCAATATTAGAAACCAATTAATAGTATATTATACACCAAGGTGGTGAAGACTGTTATTATTGACCGAGCACCAAGATTATTTCGCGAGGGGCTTTGCCCCGAGCGGAATAAGGTGCGAGGTCTATAAATGGCTTCACCACCGTGCTGTATGTAAAATTTTTTCCACTACTAGTCAAATTTAAGACACAAATTAAAAATAAAAAAATTTCTTGTAAAAATCAAGTAGGTAGCACAGGAATGCAAATTCCCATTATTAACCTAGGTGAATAATATAATAGATTATTGACCACTAGGTAGAGAAATTAAACTTCGCAGTTGTCTAGGATACGCAATAATTGTCAACTTCACAGCTAGTAGTGGAAAAACAGATTTTTAAATTTGAAAACACGAAATCACCAAAGACCAATCTATAGATATTCTTAAACGTGTAGAATAATACCAATATGCCGGTAACATTTTTTTATCTCTTGCAACTATCATTTAAAATTGTGAATCACTGCCGTCAAGTCAGCTCAAG
This sequence comes from Pyrocoelia pectoralis, assembly GCA_036250285.1. Taxonomy (NCBI): domain Eukaryota; kingdom Metazoa; phylum Arthropoda; class Insecta; order Coleoptera; family Lampyridae; genus Pyrocoelia; species Pyrocoelia pectoralis. The sequence goes on along the minus strand of CM070078.1, from coordinate 30,361,658 downwards.
TCGACATTCCTGTTAAAGTGTGAAAGTAAGCAGTTTTTATAAATAAATTTGATAACGATAAACGACGTTTCGATGAGGTTGCCGCTCAGTGCATTTGCGACTTTAGTAGCTTTCGGAAGTTAAATCAATTTCGAAATTGCTCTTCGGTTTCGTGTTCGTGTTTTTGAATTTAAAGATTACTAATTAAATCGTAAACGTTGTTTAATTATCGTCATGAAGGGCAAGTAGTGCTACAAATTTTTTCTAAATTCGTTCACTTCTGTTGTTTCTCATTGCAGACGAAACAGGTGGTGCGAGGTAAGTCATTTTAATGTTATTCTCTTTATATTTCCTTAATTTGCTTGTTATGTTGGCTTCGTGACAATGAATCCAAGTATTATGGGCGTATTGAAAAAAATGTAACACATGACCGTTCAAAAATAGGCAACACAAAAAAATACAAATTTATGAATTACTCATTGTGGGCTTCAACAAGCAACATTTATCCACAAAATGGGGATTAACAATAAAATTCAATACGTATTTCAAACGAAGGACTAAAACAGGTTAAAGCATATATTTTCTGTCAACTTTTGTGAATAAGCTCTCTTTCTTGGCAATATACTGTTTGGCATAATTACATGATTTTTCATCGGGATTTTAGAAACGCAAAAATTAAATTTAAAATTCTCATTGTTACTTCATTTTAGAAAATTGTCATAAGTAACTCATTTTTAATAATAAAAGAACAAGAGATTTTTTAGTTTTCACTTTGTATCTTTTGAAAGGAGGAGATTTTTGAAAATTTAAAGAGAAATTATTCATTTGCATAAGGATGGCCTTGTTTGAATATCCCAATGTAGGCTATTTTAAACATTTTTTTAATGTTTATTAGTATTAGGGGTGCTAGATTGTTTACAGAGATCTACACATACATAGGGCACAAAAAATCACCTCACCTTTATAATATACCTTAAATAATTGAAATTATCGTTGAGTATTCGCCTTACAAATAATAAACGGTGAAAATATAAAATGAAGGGCTCGTCCTACAAACGTCATGACGCCTTAATGATTGGACACGTTGTATATGAACAGTTGATAACTGAGAGTGTTCTAAGCCGAGGTATATGCAATCCTGATAGCGGCTGCTCAGCTATTAAAAGAGAACCTTATCAAAAAGAAAATGTTTATAGTTACAGACAGCAAAGCAGCGATTGCAGAAGTAGACTTATATGTAGTAAATTCAGGGCAAGTTCTTGAATGCGCACATATTCTAAACGCACTAGGTAAGTGTAACAGTCACAGGACACCTGGGCATGCGAGAATCGCAGGTAACCAAGTTGCTGACGAGTTTACGAAAATAGCAAGCGCAAAACCACCCATAGGACACGAACCGGCCTGTGGGATTACATATAACACAGCCAAAAAGGAGATTCAGGTAATACTTACGAAAGAACATTGTAGACACTGGTCGACAATCCCAGGACAGAGTCATTCCAAGATCACTCCAAACGGGGACTTAGCAGCGTCCATCTTAAAGTTAAGCAGGACGAAGATAAAACATAGGCCACTGTCGCCTGAAGAAACACGTGCATAACATTGAGCTGACCGATAGCGCGATATGGAGGGGTTGTGGTGAGGTGGAAGAAACCCCCTATTACGTTATTTGCCAATGTGAGGCATTCACAAAGGCAAGGGAACATCTACTTGGAATTGAAAAGATTACACCAGAGGAAGATTCGCCCTACTAAAATCCTGGACTTTGTTAAAGATACAGGTATTCTCGAAGGGTAGACAACAGCGGGGATCCCAATAGACTAAAGGGTCGCAGTGCAGGAACCAATATTGGGATCACATCCAGCACAATAATAATAATAATAATAATTGGTCGACCTTCACAGAGAATAGATGACGAGCGTTTGTGTGTTTTGAGAACTTTCGTCAGTTAAACTGTAGATGTGTAGATTAAATGTAAATTGATGGGGTGCTCCGCCGTGTAAAAATAAACGTTATAACTACACTTACTATTTTTATTACAAAATTTAAGTAGAAAGAAATAACTTTCACGTCTTTTATCGACTTAACGAGACGATTTTGACTTAAAGGTTCTCATTTTTATCGTAGGAGTCTGTGGTTAAACTACGTCCCAACCATTGAATAAAGGTCCCAACCCTATGGAGACAGCCTGTACTTAGATCTTTACGAAATTTTCAGAAGGGCTTTTCACATTCTGTAACGGTATACGCGATAAGTTTTCATAGTGGTGCACTTTATTCGCTTTTGTAGCATTATCATTTATTATAATTACCTACCAGACGGCTTGCCCGCCGGCGGCGGCGGTTCTGCGGCGTTTCGTGCCTTAGTATCAGTAAACATCTGCTACTGTAGTGACTGAGCTGTCTTTGCCGTTGTATTTGAAAAATTACACCATTTCGAAGGGCATGCATTAAAGTAGATATACATGTATATCTACTTTAATCTCATGTCTACTTTAATGCATAAGATTAAAGTATATCTACTTTAATACAAATTAGTTACGGACGAACAGGACACCCTTTCATTCGCAATTATTATACAGGGTGATTCACGACTATTCCCTCGGTCTTTTGTGCCTAAAGGGTGCAAGATATCAGCTTCATTTTTGGTGACATGTAAATTGATAACAACTATTTTGTTAAATTATTTGCAATTATACAGGATGGTTCACAAAATTGTAATATATCAAACTTAGATTTTTTTAATGCAACCCCCTGTATTTTATTACATTTTTAGATTATACCACAGAATAAAGCACAAGTGATTCAGAAGCGACACTCCCCGTCGGCACCTTTGATGTTATGTTGCCGGTGCAAGGCGGGCTCGTCGGGGCAACCACGCCCATTTTTGTCAAACTTCCTTGTCTGTTGCATTAGCAAGGCTAGTAAAAAGAGGAGTGGTTTGTAGTTTTTGGCATTATTATCTAAATTTGAAATCGTATAAAAAAATGTCATAAACGAAAAATATTTGCCATACATTTTCGCATTTGATAGGCGGTTCACCGTAAAACTAATTCCGATAGAATTCTCGCAATAAGAGTTCAAAGTGAAGAAGGTAACCGTAACTTCAACATACTACCACATGCTACTCTCACGTTGGCTTAATTTTTAATTCGCCGTTATATGCCTACTTCAAATCAATAATGCAGCAAAAAGCAGTATTTTATTAGCATGTAATTTACAAATTGATACGTAGGTATTTAAAGATTATGTAGGTTAGGTACTTATATAATTATTATAATATATGCTTAGTTTTATAAATTTGATACTTTAATAAGCTGTAAATTTTTAATATGCGATCCTTTTATAACTCCGTTAGCATATTTCAAAGTATAAAAGAGTCTCATTCTAATAGTTTCAATAAATACAATATGTGGGAAAATCTTTACAAGGAGGGATAAACGGAATCTTTTCCAAGCACTGAAGCATCAATTTGCCAACATTATTGGAAACAATTACACATTCTAAGTGTAGCACAAACTCTTCTTCCAATAATTTAACATAATTGTAAAATTCATCGTGCGGCATTAATAAATTTCCAAAACGGTCCTTATTTTTATTTTAAATTTGCAACGCACCGGACACCGCTACATACGCTGAAATGTATAATCACAGCTTATCTGTGGTATAATGTATCAATGCGGTCGCTATAATCACAGTATAAAGATAAGTATATACCAGTAAGATCACTAGGCTGCGGTGCCTTTGATGTTTGAGGGACTCGGCGTTACTGCGCAACTAACCACGAGTGGAAAAAAAGATTTTCTTCCCGCGGAATTTTAAAGATTTGAATTAACATATGATACAATTTACGAGAGAAGAGAGGTTATGTTGACACTACTGAAATGTTATGTAGATACCTTAAGGTATCTTAATGATGCTATTTATTATTTATACTAATGATGGGCCCTATTCAAATGAATTCATTCGAAATATTCAATTGTTACTGCACATCGATTGTTTCGAGATGTTGCGTCGATTCTCACGAATGAATTTTGTTCTCGAAATCTAAATGTACGAGTAGCTGGTTTTAACAATCCAATGAAATTCACGAAACAAGATATTTGCTGTATACATACTTACGAGTTGCAAATGACATTCTCGAAGATCATAATCTCACGTTGAATGATGTAATATTAATACTACTTGTGTTTTGAAGTAACTGTTTATTTTAAAAGCACTTAACAAGAAATGTTATAAAACATACTATTTTAATTCCATTACTATTGTTATTGATAAATGGATAAAAATTAAATTTTAGTTCAAAAAGTTTTCCCATGTTCACAAACTAATTTTAAACAATAAGTTGGTACATTGTGCATTCTTGGTTGTAAATTTGCACATATTTTTTAATTAAATAAACACTCAATTATTGAATTCAGAGACTGTCTCAATTTGCAAACAATATTTATTAAGACCGTATGAATTAAATCAATTATTTGTTCGCTTAATCGCAAACGAAAATTATAGTAAAACTAAAATGAAATAAAAGCAGTTACACAGTTTTAGAAACATAAGAAACTAATAAAATATAATATTTAATTCGCTACCTATAGCGATGGTTACTATTACTGCTTGACGCAGTATTCGTAGTACCTAATTGTACGAATGAAATATATATCACATCTTCAAAATGAGCACTATTATATACAAATTCTTATGGCAGCGGCATAACAATAAGCACTTCCCTTTTCTGATAAATCGGTGCGACCACAATTTCTAATCCAGTTGTTGCACCTGTACCAATAACAAAAATTAAGTACGTATAACGACGTGATCCTATTTCTTACAAAATTTACCTTTCATATTCTTTGGGAAATCGACACAAACTTAGATCAGGGGCCGGATTCTATTTACTTGACACGATAGCTATCGACGATCCATCACACGACGTATAGAGTTCAACGGCTTGATATAGACTGGAGACGATACCATTTAGAATCGCAAAACATTGAAAACATGGCGTACTCGAGTCGAATCGAGTAATTAGAATCTGCATTTATCGTTGTTTGAACAATCCTTAACACAGCAATACCTGACTCCACACATTTTTCACCAAGTATTTTGCACAAAAACAGTACGTCACTCAACGAATAGGTACCTAACACCTTATATACTCCTTTGTAGTACTTAATTTTATATTAAATGTTTATAATACAGGAATGGTTAGGTATGTAGAAAGGGTACACACTACAAAACACACGAATGTAAAAATTGTTATTTAGAACAAATAGGTTATAAAAATGAAATCAAAACATAAACAATAGAAATATACGTAATACGCAACTAACTGCGAGTTGAACATGCGCACTGGGAAACGGGGATTTTTGAACCCCGTGAGTGATTCAACTGGATCTATAAAGCATTAAACTGTGCTATAATCCCATGATACAAATATTGTATCATGCTATAATCCCACACCCAGAAGGCGGAGCGGTTGTTCGAGCGATAAGAAAATGTGCAACACGGATTTAGGAGAGAGTCGCTTCTGGATCACTTGTGCTTTATTCTGTGATTATACGTTAAAAACTAAGACAAGTTTATGCAACGTTCCCTATACCTATCGCTTACCAATTTTGAGATAATTGTGATTTTAAGAAAAATATTCAATTTAAACAACGCCTTATAACACGGAAACCACTTACTTTCAGTAACACAAATTTATATCGATTTATTTTGACCTTTAAGGCTTTAATTTGCACTACATGGGATTTCGATTCTATGCACAGGGTGTGGAATGCAAGCAAAAACCATTTCCATACAAATTTTAGAGAAAAATCTTAATAACTTATTAATCGCTGATTTTAGACATATCCATTACTCATAGTTTTTGATAGAAAATGAAAAGTTATTCAACGCAGAATAAAAATATACAGGGTGGTCCATTTAAGTTAAGTGAGTTTTTGATGTTTGAAAAATATAAAATATGAATCCTTTTTCTAAACACGCTGTGCATAGAATCGAAATCCCACGTAGTGCAAATTAAAGCCTTAAAGGTCAAAATAAATCGATATAAATTTGCGTTACTGAAAGTAATGGTTTCCGTGTTATTTAGACGATTTTCTCAAAATTAGTAAGCGATAGGTATAAGGAACGTTGCATAAAGTTGCCTTAGTTTTCAACGTATAATTTAAAAATGTAATTAAATACAGGGGGTTGCATTTAAAAAAAACGTAACATTGATATATTACAATTTTGTGAGCCATCTTGTATAATTGCAAATAATTTAATAAAATAGTCGTTATCAATTTACATAATATGTCACTAATAAATGAAGCTGATATCTTGTACCCTTTACACACAAGAAACCGAGGGAATAGTTGTGAATCACCCTGTATATGATTGCTTTAAGTAGCATTAGCATTCACGAAAATACATAGGAACAGCTTTTTTACACATAATTGCATCTTTATTACCTATAAGTACTCATTTGCACGAACGCACGGCTATATTATTTTTAATGGGAAAACAAAAAGTTGGTTTACCTATTTCGATCTCGTAAAGAAATTAGGGTCGTTACTTAAACACATTTGTTAATTTGGCTCAAGAGACTATTTTAAAACTGGGGTAACGTTTGAACATACCCTATTTCTCAGTTTCGCATCAAACGACTGCTGTTGCAACAAGAAAACGTAATTCCAATGTCTATGTTCCTTAAGATTGGCATTGCAGGACACAAGTAGTAAATCATGGGTAACATGGAAAATATGGGTTATTAACCTAGACACTTCGTGAGAAAAATACGAAGCAAGAAAAGTGCGTTGTTGTGAAATGCCAGTTTGTGTTTATTGTGTTACGTGTATTTGCGGATATTAATTTACAACTTTTCAGTGACGTTTGGTGCTTTGCAAACCTTCAAGTTGAACATACGCCCATATTGTATTCCACATTTATTTACAATTCATTATGAAAATTAATCCAGTTAATTACTGGTCATATGTGTTTAATTTATAAAAATGTGTACGTATGTTCATTTATTGAAAATTTATGGGAAAAACACTTGAAATTACACAATCTACAAATGATTAAAAATACAGCAGCTACAGATATTTCATGTTCTTTCTATCCTTCTAAATATAATAAACAAACTTTAATATTTCCTGTTTTATTTAGATGATTATTTAGACAATAGTGGAAAAAAGGGAACATCCGAAATAAGGAATGCTTTTGATATCTACGTTATTGAGGATTCCACTCTTCTGCATTTCTCTATATTTGCCCTTAAGTTTCCGCATACAACGAATAGAGTCCATGTATTGAATTTATTGTACAGTTTTCCGCCCTCCAAGTCATATCCTTGCATATTATTAATTGAACGTAATTTTACTTAAGTCTTTAATATACCCACAGTAAAATCTGCAGCTACATACTGCATAACGGGCTTAATCCAAAGATATCTTAGAACAGTAAATTGGAATTTGAATATTATCTTCTCGTTTTATGGCAAAGCTCCAACTTCCCATTAAAGTACCTTACGTAAGGATTTGACACACTTTAAAACTTTTGTAACAGAATCGTGTTTTTTTCCCAATACTATTCAAATGTTTATTATCGACGTAAATAATTCAGCGCGAATTAAAAGAATTATTCTTCTGTTAAACGGGTGTGATGTATTGCAGCTAAAATTGAATGTGAATTTTGGAAAGTCTCATAAAATGTGGTGTTAAAATGTAAATTTCGACACATTTCTAGTCCAATTTGAATTATAAACTCACAACTTATAAATTGTAACTTCTTACATGGAATTTGATGAATCTGACATACAATATTAATTCACATTACTTCCGCATATAAAAACCAAAATCAATAGCGAGACGTTGTCCATGTTTGGTTACTTTACCTATTGAACTGTTAATATACACTTGAATGACTTTGTACAATACTGTAAATCTTCATCCATTATGGATCAATTACATATTAGTATCAAAAACACACCAATATACAGAAACATCCGCTGATAAAGAACTAAGGGAAACAACGTTCTGAAGACAAGAAGTATAACTATCCTAAGGGGAAATACAACGCATCCCGCATTTATTTTCGTATAAATCTATATTAGCATATGTTACATATACAATAAGTATTCCTGACTTAAAAGGAATTTTTGGGACATATGTGGCAAAGAAGCTCCTTTACATGAAACGTTCTGCACCTCTCTAACTAAAAGTTTGATGTTTTCATTTCTCTCGTATTATTTTAATAACCATACCTGAACATACGTAAATCAGACAAATCCAATCATTTTCCATACCACCATTCCGTTTCATTAATATGATGAAAGGTAGCTTAAGTAACTCTAGAAAGCGAACGGTGTTGACAGATTTTCTGCAGATATCTGATACTATACACGTGGGAATTGACCACCATACAGGATGAATCTACTGACAACGGTAAACCATGGTGTAGATCTGGTCAGAACCACGATACTTTGTCAGTAAGTTTTTCTTATTCGAGTTTTTGATTTTTTAGAAAATGCATATATACAGTGTGTCCCAAATAGTGTTATGCAAATGGAGAAAAAGTTTAACTTACATTTCACAAAAATAAATATTCTTGATAAAAAGCTCTGCAAGACTTGTAGTACCATAATCAAGTAAAACATTTTTAAAACATTGGCCGGAATACAGGGAAAATCAAAGTTATGATTTCGAGTGAGAGTAAAATTAGTTCAAAGTGTAGTGGAGAGCAAAATGTTCATTAAAATTATTATTAAGTAGCAAAACTATTTGGGACACACTATATATCTTTTTTATGTGAAAATTTTAAAAAGCAAACATATTTTGAAGTTGGTTTTTTTAATTATCTACAACAATTGTTGTATCACTTATTCCAAAATATGTAATAACAAAATGACGGCGATATAACATTATTACGCACTATTGAACAACGGTAAACCATGGTGTAGATGTTGTGAGAACCACCATACTTTTTCAGTGAGTTTTTCTCTTTCGAGTTTTTGATTTTTTAGAAAATGCTATATTTTTCTTATTTCTGTGAAAATTTTAAAAAGCAAACATGTTCTGAAGTTGGTTTTTTTAGTTATCTATAACAATTGTTATATCACTCATTCCAAAATATGTAATAACAAAATGACGGCGATATAACATTATTACACACTATTGAAAAAATGGGTCCACGAACCTTTACTGTTGCCTATTTTTGTTTTTCTTTTGAATACCTTTTCTCTATTAGTTAAGCCATTGTTAGTAAATAAATTTACCATTTTAAAATGTATATTATTAAATTCGCATCCGCTGATTATGTTTTATATCCATCCACACCGATTATACCTGGACGTTCGCTAATCGCTGCACTGCAATTTTGTTCTACAATTCCAAGTCCCTGAATAATAACTTTTAATGGAAGATGTAAGGACAAGAAATGATGACGTCATTATGATACCACACCGATTATAACTGGACGTTCGCTAATCGCTGCATTGCAATTTTGTTCTACAATTCCAAGTCACTAAATAATAACGTTTGATATGCCACTAATGGAGGAGGTAAGGACAAGAAATGATGACGTCATTGTGATACCATTCTTACATAGCACATAAAATGTAGGCACATATGTAAGTTGTTCCAAATGCATGCAAAGGTTCTTCTAAATAGTTAGGTAATGGGTTGTGTAGTCAAGTGTGCAAGAAATACATTTATCAAGTAGACGTACTATTATCATCCATAGTAGGTAATGGCCCAATGATTGATAATTTCTAAAGGTGTAAGGAGAAAGTGGCTTTTAAAATAATTTATTTTTAGATGGAATATAATCGCCATATACCTATGTACATTTTTTTAAAATACTGTTACAGCCACATCAGCGGTTTATCACTGTGCATGGCTTTTTTGTTAAACAGTTATGTACATAGAACCAGAGTCGGATTTACCATAAGCCTAGAAAGGCTATAGCCTAGGGCGGCAAATTTTAGAGGGCGGCAAATGTTGGAGTTAAAAAGATTAAATAATGAAATGACATCTAGACAAGTCAAATCATATGAAAAAATACAATCTTTTAGCGAAAATTACTGTAGATGAGGGGCGGCAAAATATTTCCAGCCTAGGGGCGGCGAATTCGTAAATCCGCCTCTTCATAGAACAATTAACACTATTGGAATGCATGCCGCACTAACACTTCAGTATTTATGATACACTTCACTGTTGTACTCAATTTTTATTGAGTTTTATTCGCTTTCACTGCTTAACACGTTGGCTGCGGAAAGCGCACATGCGCACTCTCCCATCAGTCATCTAGTGTGCGGATGATGCATATGTGCGCTCGCCTCCCATTTCATTTAGGTGGACTGTAGCTTTCTCGTGTGTGTGTGTTGATCTCATTCTGTGTTTCTCCGCACGTAGTAAGAGCGTAAGAACGTAGTCTGCGTAAAGTGAAGATTTTTGCCTCTGTTTTGAACATTTAAAAGTAAGGAAATGAATTTGAATTTTCTCTCCCATTTTTCGCCAATTTCCAGTTTTAATTATATTGGTTACTTTTGAATTAATTATTCTCAAGCTCTTCCTATTCTGCTATCAATTGAAGCTAAATTTACACATATCATTAATTCACATCACCGATTTCAATAATACTGGTGAAGAAGTGTGTACAATAATTTGAATTAAATTGACTAGGTCAATCAATAACACGCAACCTTCCCCATGTTGAAATTAAAGTAAAGTTGATAAATGAGTTGACATGTAAATTAATAGTAGCGACTAGTGTCGATATAATAATATGATCTTCAGACTTGTAATCCCACAATAATTAGATTTTTAAGGGTACATATTATTGACGTGAAAATGATGAGTGAAGGAAGAATGAGACGTCTGGATAAACAATGGAAAGAGGAATCTCACATAATTAAATTGAAGATAAATTGATAATTAGACAGGCCATGGAGAAAACCAGGACAAGTTGTAGCCATTCTGTCTTATTTTATCAAACTTTAATTATTTCATTCCTTTCATTGCCTTGGGTTATGCGTTTTGCGACCCCATTGTACAATGTTGTTAATTTAGTGTTACTGATTTTCTCCATGACCTGTCTAATTATATGTATTATCAATTTATCTTCAATTTAATTATGTGAGATTCGTCTTTCCATTGTATATCGATACATTAAAAGAATGTGTGAAAACATTTATTTCTGCCATTACAACACACGACTTCAAAGTTTTTAAATAATAAACATATCGTAAGGGCCCATGTAGCATTTTAATATTGGTGTAATATTGGCATTTCATTGTAAATATATTGTGGAACATGTACAATATTGACCCAACATTGAAATGTGAACAATTTTACATAGTGGCTAAATATTACTAATCGATATTATTTCAATATTGGGGAAAATATTTATACAATATTAGCCCATGATTGTTTTGTATTGTGTCCAAAAATAGTAGGAAAGTGAGTGATCTGGGCCACCCCAGAGCCCTAACTGCTCTGAGGAATTATTGCCCAGTGCGGAGCACCTGAAGGGCTCCATGTGCTCCGGTGGCTCCTTCCCCAGGAAGCCCATTCTCTTCGTGTAGACTCGGAGGAGATCGGTGATGCTGAAAAAGGCTTCTGCTTCAAGTAGGACTCGAACCATCGATCACCCGGTTAAGAAGTCAGCCATGAAATAACTGAGCTACGGAAATTTATATAATTTTGGAATTTAAAGTTGGGTTGTGCGCTTTGCGACCCCATTGTACAATGTTGTTAATTTAATTTTACTGGTTTTCTCCATGACCTGTCTAGTTATCAATTTATCTTCAATTTAATTATGTGAGATTCGTCTTTCCATTGTATATCGAGACATTAAAAGAATGTGTGAAAACATTTATTTCTGCCATTACAAAACACGACTTCAAAGTTTTTAAATAATAAACCTATCGTAAGGGCCCATGTAGCATTTAATATTGGTGTAATATTAGCATTTCATTGTAAATATATTGGTAGAATATTAGTGTACAATATTGTCACAACATTGAAATGTGAACAATTTTACATATTGCCTAAATATTACCAATCGATATTATTTTAATATTGAGGAAAATATTTATACAATATTAGCCCATTATTGTTTTGTAATATGCCCAAAAATAGTAGGAAAGTGAGTGACCTGGGCCACCCCAGAGCCTAACAGCTCCGAGGGACTATTTCCCAGTGCGGAGCACCTGCAGGGTTCCATGTGCTATGGTGGATCCCTCCCCAGGAACCCCATTCTCTTCGTGTTGACTCTGAGGAGATCGGTGATGCTGAAAAAGGCTTCTGCTTCAAGTAGGACTCAAACCATCGATCACCCGATTAAGAAGTTGGCCATGAAACAACTGAGCTACGGAAATTTATATAATTTTGGAAGTTAAAATTGAACACTATAAAATATTCCGGAATGTGTGCATATTATATTTTTATTATTTTGATATCTCTAAATCGGTGAAAATTAACATTGGGCGGATTTTGTTATTTATGAATATTTTTTTCATGTAACCTAAATACATCATTTTAAATATCCAACAATATTGAAAACACAGTATTGTTGTTATTGATAAATAAATATTGACTTTATATGGTATAGTACTGTTTACTAAATATTGTAAATATGTGTGCTATAAATGTTGAGTTTCAATATTTAGTACACGCAATATTGGTACATTATTGTATCTACAATATTTGAATTTACATTGAATATCAATATTTACTTAACACGTTGGCTGCCATGGGTATCATCAGTGAACCCATCACTTTATTCAAACTAGGCCACGGGCATCACCCGTGATCCCGAGCAGCATTACAGTAACATGTAAACATATTTTCGTAGCTTTGTAGGGCTGCTTTCATACTTGGTACGTAGCTTGGTGGTAACCCAAAGGCACGGCATATTGGGTACACCCTGGGGCCCTTATGGTGACAGCCAACGTGTTAATATACAAGTATGTATGTTATATTGCTTAAATATAGATTTTCAATATTTAGTAATATTGTACACGCAATATTAGCACATTATTGTATCTACAATATTTGAATTTACATTAAATAGCAATATTTGCTAAATATTGCAAATATTGTTCTTATATTTACTAAATAATATACTTCCAGTATTTGTATAATATTAAAAAAATATATTCACCCAATATTGGTTGCAGTACAACAATATTGCCCCAATCTCTCTAAGTCTATATTGCGCCAATATTCCGCCAAGCTAACGCCAATAAACGGTGCTAAATGGAGGGGGGGGGGGAGTAAAAATCCCACTTCAGTCTTATAGTTTGTCTCATTTGTCTGAGATAAAAAAAATAACTTTTCTCAGTTCATAGCTGAGATACTGTATATTTATACAGTGTGACTCATTTAGAATGGAAACATACATGTAAAATCTGAAGTTATTTACCGATTTTAACCAATTTTTTTTTAAAATGTCAAATAATCAAAAATCTACTTTGGGACAAAATTTTAAATGTTTATTCCAATTTTCAGGGCATCATACTACGATAACTTTTTCGTACTCGAAATGGAGAATTATTATTAGCGATTTGTTTATAAAAAAAATATCTACGCCACTGGATTCAGAATGCTTCCAAATAGCTATCACCAAAATTTTACAAAAATATATTTATTAATAACAAAGTTATAACAACTTAAAGTTCTAAGCTAACAGTTACAAAACAACACCCTGTATCAATAGATTGCTATTGAAAATATGTTAATAAATCTTAAATTAAACTATCAGTGGAGAAAAAAATATTTAAAGTAACGTAATATTTAATAAAAGTGACGGAATCGCACAATTGAGTAAATACATAATAAGACCTAACATTTCCATTTAAATCTTAGTTACCATGGAAATTATGTTACTCTTTAACAGTTATAATAGATTTTTATTAAATATTACGTTACTTTAAATATTTTTTTCTCCAATGATGGTTTAAATAGTTTAATTTAAGAATTATTAACATAATTTCCATGGCCATCTATTGATACAGGGTGTTGTTTTGTAACTGATTGCTTTGAAACTTTTCGAACTTTAAGTTGTTATAACTTTGTTATTAATAAATATATTTTTGTAAAATTTTGGTGATAGCTATTTGGAAGCATTCTGAATCCAGTGGCGTAGATATTTTTTTTATAAACAAATCCCTAATAATAATTCTCCATTCCGAGTACGAAAAAGTTATCGTAGTATGCCTTGAAAATTGGAATAAACATTTAAAATTTTGTCCCAAAGTAGATTTTTGATTATTTGACATTTAAAAAAAAAATTGGTTAAAATCGGTAAATAACTTCAGATTTTACATGTGTGTTTCCATTCTAAATGAGTCACACTGTATATTTAACCCTATTTTTTATGTATTACTTACAATTAATTCTTTTAAATTAAAGTTCCATGCATATTGTTATTTATTTGTAAGTAACAGCAGCATAGTTTAATTTTTGCAACTAATTCCAGAACCTTTCGTCTGAATATTACCCTTGTTTATATACATAAACAAGGATATTACTATGTACTCAAAAATGATTAATTTACTGTACAGAGAGTCTCGTAAACATAGGTTATATTACCGCATCATATTTACCTTTGTTTTACGAAAATGTTACAGAGAGTTGCCAGTGGACAATTGATATCGATTGTCAGCTGAAAATGACAACAGCTATCAAGCTAAAATGCTACTTTTAAATTAAATTTGTTCATAATTTCACCGAGCTGATACCATAGTATACACAGTATCATTTCATAATAAAACTTAAAAAGAGGTAATCGTTATTGTATTAACCATTTGTCATTGCCACATTTTTACTGCACGAAAGGTGATCTTTGACAAATGTAAGTAAAACTGTTCTTGTAATTCTAACTTATAGTAGTTTTAGACAAGTTCCTAATTGATCATTACAACCAGATTAAAATACTAAGCTAACACAATTTTTAACCCTAACAAACTTCTTCTGTTAACTTTTTTCTTTTAAGAATTAAAAATAACGAGTATTCTTAAGACGTATTTTTTTCCATGAATAATTCAAAAGATTAGGCAAATCTCGTTAACGTCTGCAAAGCTGCGTAATATAAAATAATATTAAACACAATTTGTTCAGGATTTAGTTATTATTTCAGCAAGAGTATATTAGAGTTGAAATAAGTACCTAATGATTGCATCTTGTTTGCTGCGTTTTTGTAAAAATACGATTTTGAGGTATTGTATGAAGCATATACATATACATACAGGGTGTCTCACGGTGACCGTCGGTTAGAAGTATCTCAAGAACTGTAAAAGCTAGAAATTTGAAATTTTGCACATGCGACATGGAGTGTTTAATCTATTAAATAAAAATATTTTCCAAATGGCAGCACTTCCGGAAATACCGAAAGTGAGCATCAACTTCTTTATTTTAAATAGAACCCAGGCAATTTTTTTTCACATTCTGATGTGTCATAAAATGGTTAGTAACAGTAAGTATGCTTAAAATAATCGGCGTATCAATTTTGATTGTTGAGAAAAACAATTTTTTTCACTGAAAAATGTCAAAATCTTGTTTAGGAAATAAAATTGAAACTCGAAAGTGGTAAAAGTTAGGGAAATGGGATTTTAGGTTCTCAATGTCAAAAGATTGAGACACAATTGTCTGTCATGGATTATAAAAAATTCGCCGCGGTTACGTATCTATTTGACGTTATTTCCAGACTAAAGAAAAACTTTAAAAAGTCTCTTTTTTTAAATGGAATGCCTATTTAATTATCAGCCCATTAGATGCAGAAATAAATTTCCTTTAAATTGATATACCATGTTCCTATACCTAAAATCAATGATTACAGAGTTATTTACATTTTTCTAATTAAATTTATAATTACATACTTTA
Organism: Pyrocoelia pectoralis; assembly: GCA_036250285.1. Classification (NCBI taxonomy): domain Eukaryota; kingdom Metazoa; phylum Arthropoda; class Insecta; order Coleoptera; family Lampyridae; genus Pyrocoelia; species Pyrocoelia pectoralis. The sequence goes on along the minus strand of CM070078.1, from coordinate 30,345,811 downwards.
CAAAACATGGTTGGCTTTGAAAATTTTCAAAAAATTTTTATTCAATTGTTTCTTATGCTTTTATGATTATTTAAAATTCTATCTATGCAACTTCTTGACTATCCAAGGTCTCTTTCCGCCGAACGAACAGAACTTTCAGGGAAAACATTAAAATATCCCAATACATTGGTTTCTGCAGCGTCATTGGGGACAATTGGCTTTGCCAAATTTCGTGGCGCATTTACTTCGCCCAAATTTAGAAAATTCTTTTCAATCATCCTGATTTTTCGTTCTGTCATTGTAGGTAAATGCGGATATCTTTCGTTAAAGTGTTGAGTGATTCTTTATTCAACAGTTAAAGGTTCTGCAAGTCCGAAAAGTAATACGAGCAGACTCGCCATGAATGTAAAACAAATTTAGAATATCAGCGTTTATGTATTCCATATTTCCCAATTAAAAACAAATATTAAGCGCAAAAATCAAAATTCAAACAGATAACACTGACAACAAACGTAAATGCAGCGTAAACTTTCAAACTGATTGCTAACTGACAACTGTCATCATAAGAAACAATTGAATAAAAATTTTTTGAAAATTTTCAAAGCCAACCATGTTTTGTAAAGTATGTAATTATAAATTTAATTAGAAAAATGTAAATAACTCTGTAATCATTGATTTTAGGTATAGGAACATGGTATATCAATTTAAAGGAAATTTATTTCTGCATCGAATGGGCCGATAATTAAATAGGCATTCCATTTAAAAAAAGAGACTTTTTAAAGTTTTTCTTTAGTCTGGAAATAACGTCAAATAGATACGTAACCGCGGCGAATTTTTTATAATCCATGACAGACAATTGTGTCTCAATCTTTTGACATTGAGAACCTAAAATCCCATTTCCCTAACTTTTACCACTTTCGAGTTTCAATTTTATTTCCTAAACAAGATTTTGACATTTTTCAGTGAAAAAAATTTTTTTTCTCAACAATCAAAATTGATACGCCGATTATTTTAAGCATACTTACTAAACATTTTATGACACATCAGAATGTGAAAAAAAATTGCCTGGGTTCTATTTAAAATAAAGAAGTTGATGCTCACTTCCGGTATTTCCGGAAGTGCTGCCATTTGGAAAATATTTTTATTTAATAGATTAAACACTTCATGTCGCATGTGCAAAATTTCAAATTTCTAGCTTTTACAGTTCTTGAGATACTTCTAACCGACGGTCACCGTGAGACACCCTGTATAACGAAGTGTCGTATCGGTAAACATTTCAAACGCAGTGTCCCAAATACACACATTTATGATTGGTTGATATGCGGATAAACTACAGTAACCTACCGTCCTACTGTTTGAAATAAAAGTAATCCTCTCACGAAATATTACCTACGTGCATATTTTATACAGCATATTTGTGCTGAGATAATATAGTTTTAATTGCATAATTATATTATTACTCAATTCAGTAGTCTAAAACAGATTATAACTTCAAAGGTGAAACAGTAAATTTAATGGAAAATTTTAATCCAGAATTTATTCAAAGAGTTGAGAGAGAACCTTAATTGAAATTTCTAAATTACGTGTGATGGTAAAGTCATTTTGTTATAGATTTACGTGGTTCTCTAAAATGTAGGCACTTTATGTACTGATTCCTCCGTTCGTCACTTACACTCGTAAGAATAAAACTGTATAGTCTGTATATGTAGCACGAAATGTCTAAATAATTAATTCGATTTTATTAAACGGATATGCACTATGGATTTAATGCATAAATTTCCGTGTATTCGTTATACATAATAGATTTAGGAAACTTTATCATTCTACGTTCAGTTCTTGTGAAATTTATGTACGCTTGTTACTTTATACAGGGTTATTAAAAAGTATGGAGACGGCGATTTATTGTCGTTAATATTCATTTTAGGAAAAAATGTTCAATACAAAAGTTGTTTATGTAATTTTTATCTGTATACGGGAATACTTCAATTTTTGTGATCTGCAATTGTTTCTGAGTTAACCCGTTCCGCATAATTTTTTTAAATGAGAACATATTACTTTTACCTCACCATTCGATAGAGCATTTTTTGCTCTTTAAAACAGCACTAAAGAAAATTTTTTAAAATTTATTTTAATAACATTTTTTTCAAAAATACGCCGATTCAAGTATTTACATGAAGTAGGTATATGGAAGACAAAAAAAAAGTTATGAATCAAAATCTTATCACTAAAAACAAATTTATAACTAAGTAATTTGAAGTAAGTGTTCAAATTGTCCCCCATTTGTCATTTGACAATGGCTCAGTCGATTTATAAAACCACGTACTTACTTGATGTCAATACTTGAATCGGCGTATTTTTGAAAAAAAATTTTTTTAATTTATTTTAATAACATTTTACATCAAGTAGGTACGTGGTTTCATAAATCGACTGAGCCATTGTCAAATGACAAATGGGGGACAATTTGAACACTTATTTTAAATTACTTAGTTATTAATTTGTTTTTAGTGATATATATTTTGATCCATAACTTTTTTTTTGTCTTCCATATACCTACTTCATGTAAATACTTGAATCGGCGTATTTTTGAAAAAAAAATGCTCTATTAATGGTGAGGTAAAAGTAATATGTTCTCATTTAAAAAAATTATGCGGAACGGGGTAACTCAGAAACAATTGCAGATCACAAAAATTGAAGTATTCCCATAGTTATAATAGACCTCTGTTTCTTAGGTTTAGAGAACCGCGGCATGCGAATACTGACGTTTTTTCATATTTAACCATTTAGCATCCATCAGTTTTGCGAAATATGTTCACGTCTTTTAATACCGTAAATAAACCGTAAACATGAATTTTCGACCAAATGGAATTTTTTTTCAGTAGCTTTATTTAGACATGGACCGTAAAGAATGTCGCCGTAATTAAACAATGGGGTGTCCATTTAGTAGCTCGTTCTTCAAGTACGGCTTTATTGTTAAATTTACTAAAAAATAAATATACGGGATGGCAATTAGGTTGGAAGAAGCACATTTGCAAATTAGTTAGACACATACAGGGTGTCTCCAAAAAGTAGGGTGCATAAAACGTATATTTTTTTTAATGGAATGACCCACTTTTTTTAAGCGCAAATGTAGGGGCCTTGGGTGAACTTTTTAGTCGTACATTATTTTTGTATTAATACACGGCGTTGCCAAGTTATTAATTAATACGTATTTTTTTGCTAAAAATCAACCCTTCCATTATACGCTTGTATTTTTTTAACGTCTTGTTTTTGTTTTTATGTAAGTTTGGTGGTGGACTTGGGTTGAATGAGAGTATTCAACCGTGACGAAACATTAAATTATTTCATACAGGATGTTCACTTTTTCTTGCTCCAAACATCGACATTTTTAAACTAATTTTTCTTCATTTTTTTAAATGGCACACCCTATTTATTATTGCATATTTGGAATCCCCGGTCAATTTTAGTGCAACTTCATTAAGCTTACCCTATACCTAAGTGCGATAGTTTTTTCATAAATTGAGATTTTCTATTCCTTACGGCAGTAGATAGTGGCGCGATGGTTAAGGCGCGTGGACGAGGCAACGCATAGGCTGGACACTCGAATCGAGGATGCGATGAAATAAGGTTCTATTTATTTTTTTAAATATGCGCTGTTTACGGACGAATGCACGTTCCATAGAAATGGTTTTGTAAACAGACACAACTTTCACTTTTATGACACGCAAAACCCGTACATTATCCGCGTCAACCATTTCCACCATAACTGGAGTCTCAACGTTTGGGGAGAAATCGTGCATATAACTACCTATGTACTTGGTCCTTATTTTTTTGAAAATCCACTAACAGGACAAATCTTTTTAAATTTCTTAACAGAAGACTTTCAAAATTTAACTCAGCATCTTCCTAACTACATTACGGAGATAATGTGGTTGCAACTGAACGGAACTCCGACTCACTTTTACATACAAGTCAGACAACAAATTAGTGAATACGTTTATCGTAATGGTGCCACTACTAGATAGAACAAGATGGAGAGGATTCAACAGCCTTTTCACCACATTACTCCAGCTATGTTGAATGAAGTGATGAAATCATTCACCAAAAGAGTAGACTCGTGCTTAGTACAAGACGGCAAACATTTTGAACAGTATCCTCGATTCGAGTGTCCAGCCTATGCGTTACCTCGTCCATCGCGCCACCATCTACTGCCGTAAGGAATAGAAAATCTCAATTTACGAAAAAACTATCGCACTTAGGTATAGGGTAAGCTTAATAAAGTTGTACTAAAATTGACCGGGGATTCCAAATATGCAATAATAAATAAGGTGTGCCATTTAAAAAAATGAAGAAAAATTAGTTTGAATATGTCGATGTTTGGACCAAGAAAAAGTGAACATCCCCTATGAAATAATTTAATGTTTCGTCACGGTTGAATACTCTGATTCAACCTAAGTCCACCACCGAACTTACGTAAAAACAAAAACAAGACGTTAAAAAAATACAAGCGTATAATGGAAGGGTTGATTTTTAGCAAAAAAATATGTATTAATTAATAACTTGACAACGCCGTGTATTAATACAAAAATAATGTACGATTGAAAAGCTCACCCAAGGCCCCTACATTTGCGCTTAAAAAAAGTGGGTCATTCCATTTAAAAAAATATACGATTTATCCACCATACTTTTTGGAGACACCCTGTATGTGTCTAAATAATTTGCAAATGTGCTTCACCCAACCTAATTGCAATCCCGTATATTTATTTTTTAGTAAATTTAACAATAAAGCCGTACTTGAAGAACGGGCTACTAAATGGACACCCTGTATAGATAAAAATTACATAAACAACTTTTGTATTGAACAATTTTTCCTAAAATGAATATTAACGACAATAAATCGCCGTCTCCATACTTTTTAATAACCCTGTATAGGTAGTTTATTGCCTTCACACTTCTTCGACGGAGAAGCGTAATGGAGAATAATTGCAATTTAAAAAATATTTCACACTACGATAATTTCGATAATCATTTTTCGATGAACAAAGTTCATCATGTGAATTCACAATGTCTGGATGTCCGTTGCTTTTTTCTTCTTGACATTTTTGACAACTTTGGATTCTCGCGGAACATCAAAATTTAAGACATTTTTGTATCGATCACTTTTTGTCTCATCGGGAAAGTGGTCAAAATGGCCGTCGAGAATATTGTTCAGCATGGAAATGCAAGCTTTTGCTCATCATGGTAATGCAAGCTTTCGCATTCTCAACTGGTTATTGTAAACTTTTTGGACGAATGTTTTGAGATTAAAATTAAAAAACTGATCGTTTCTATTTTTCAATTGCTCTGTAGAAGAACGGTAACCAAGAGGGATAAATGAGGAGGGAGAGGACGAGGAAGCTGTTACCGTTCTTCTTCCCCATGTAACGCCTCATATAAAAAAATCATGTTAGTAGTGGTTGTTATGGAAAGGGATGTTTAATTAAAAACAAAAGAAGGAGTGAGTGTAAAAAATTATTCAACAATCTTTATAATTGTATTACTGAATAAAAATTGAATAGAAAAAGGTAACCAAAAGTTTAATATAAAGACGAAGTGTGAGAAGGTAAAGGAATAACCCCCAGATGTCCTGTAGAGAAAAATAAAACTAGTCGTGGCCAATATAAATACAGGGTGTTTCAGAATAAGATGCTGATCCTTGAGGGTGTGAATGATTATGTGATTTTAGGAAGAAAAGTTCAAATAAACCTATGTCCTAAACCTCTTAACTTTTGAGCTACAAGGTGTTTTTTTTATCGTATCGTATCGTATCCTAGATATTTTTATCAAATTTTGCACACGCCCTCTAAGCATTAATTATTTTGTCATTGCAATTATTTGCCTGACAACAAAGTTTCTAGCCTCCTTTTCAGAAATCATAGGCACAGCGGCATGCGCATTAAATGCTTTTTATTTTTTTTATCGGAAACCGTTCGCCGGACGAAAAAAGTCAAAAAATTAAATTTACCCTTGAATGAATGGGAATTTTAAAAATAATTTTTATTTTAAGAAAAAGCAGTGGCGTGCATAATATTTTTTCAAAAATATCTAGTTCACATCCTGTACGGACGCCACTGGTTAAAAAATTAAAAAATCTTCTTAATCAAAAAATGGCTGTTGATTCTTAGAGGGCGTGTGCCAAATTTGATAAAAATATCTAGGAAATTATTAAAGATACGATAAAAAAACGATTTTTTTCTTAAAACTTTAACACCTTGTAGCTCAAAAGTTAAGAGGTTTAGGACATAGGTTTATTTGAACTTTTCTTCCTAAAATCACATAAGGATTCACACCTTTAAGGATCAGCATCTTATTCTGAAACACCCTGTATAATAAAACGAAATTATTTTTATCAATCATTGACAATTATGAACAGCGACAGGATAAGATGTAATTTAAATAGTCGTTACACCCTGCACCCAGGGCCGTGCCGTCCATGGGTGCGAACGTGTGCGCTGCACACGGGCGGCCACTTCAAGGGGCGGCCGCGGCCACGTAAGCCACAAAAATTAAAGAAAAACATAATCATATTAACTATTAAATTGGGTGTACAGATTGAGATAAATTGTTCTGTGTAAGATATTTGATAATGTTAGGTACCTATCTACTGGAGACAATATTATCTTTGTCCTGTGATAGTGTCATTTTACTAGTTGTCGCGTGTAATGTAATACTTTTTTGCAAGCTTTGAAACATTTTCTTTTTAAATTTAAAATACAAATTGGGAATATCAATACAAACGCTGATACGTCGCATAATAAGTGCATACAAAAAGGAATGCCGGCACATCTACTTTGTCTTTGCATCATTTCATCTTTGCCGAAAATTATTTTATAAATAAAAGGAAATTTCTAAATTGCACATTTATGTTTTCTCCTTTCTAAGTGCAGCATTACGTTTACGTACATATTTCCTCAAAGTGTTTAACTTTAAGTGCTAATTAAGTGATAGTGATTAACTTACAAGAAGTTAAAAAAATGGTTAGTACAGTACCTATACGTAATTAATTAATTACATTCTATTTTGTCTTTATCCGTTTACTTCTTTTAAAATATACCATTACCATGCATTTTAATGCAGATGAGTATTACCTATCTCAAAACAAAATTTATGTTGTGGAATAGAATAATAGAAAGATATCATGATATCTAATTTATTTTATTCATCTTAGCACAAATATTAATTAAACAGTATACTTCTATGAATATTACAAAATTGCCTACCTGCAAAAAATAGTCAGAAAAATGGTATTTATGTCTTAAATTTTAAACATCATTTGAAGTAGGGGCGCAATTTTGAAATTTGCACACGGGCGGCTAAATGTCACGGAACGCCACTGCCTGCACCGTTCTTTCTATTTATCTTTTCCTTCTCGCTTCCACCCCTCTCGTTTCCACCACCCCCTATCTACCGGTATCATCAACGCATTTCTGCCATCTTCCTGGTAACTTGAAGATGTCGTGTTTATACAAACATTTTAGTCGCGCGTTTATTTCATAGTTCTCAACAGTAATTAAAATGTGACGTTTGCTACCAATACTTACCGAAACCTAGCTTCTGGTTCAGTTATCTCGTGAAGTAATCTCCTTTGATGTACAATATTGTTGTAGTGGTGTCTCCTTAGTATAGGAGCTTTCTACTTCATAAAGGCCGACGTTTCGACTAGATTGGCCTAGCCTTCTTCGGGGCAACTTGACCCAAAGAGATACCTTTCAACGGTTTATATTCACTAATTCTTTTGGTAAGTGTTATAACTTTAGATAGTCTAGTCGGTCAATCATGACCTTTTTAGTTATTAATTGTTATGTTTGAGTATTTTTAAATAACTAACTTTGCCATTGTAATTTGTATTGTTGATACTTATAAACCTACATGTAATCTGACCTAACTAATTACGAATTGTCTAATAAAGTTGATCCGAAGAAGGCTAGGCCAATCTATCCGAACCGTCGCGTCGACCATAACGAAGTACGTAGTGGCTTATTAAACCATTACATCCAAACTCCTCTGGAAGGCTCCTATACTAAGAAGACACCACCACAACAGTTATAAACAATCTTCAAACATTAGCAACATGGATGACTTGTTAAAGTGTTACAATGCTCTCCAAATAATGCTTATTAATAATAATAATAATAATAATAATAATAATAATAGTAATATGCCTTTATTGAGTAAGAGGCGCAGTTCAGCCCAAGGCTGCTCTTTCACTTAACCTACTATACATATTACAACAAAATAAATTGACATTTTTTGAAATAAAACATAACGACAATTAAAAATAAAGAAAACAAATTATTCATAAATTTACAATAAAAAGACAAAGTTGAAACAGCTATTGGAGTGATAACAAATGAATTTTGTATTTAAATTTGAACTTATTTATAGGCAAATGTTTTAAATGGGGCGAGATGGAATTATATAACGTCACAGATGAATAAATGAAAGACTTTTTAAAGAGCGCGGTGGAGTGCTGCGGTATGGACAACACATTCAGCTGCCTTAGATGGCGATCATGACATTCTTTTCTGGGAATAAGTAGGTTTTTGATACTCTTGGGAATCGACGATAACATTACACCATGGACAAAAGACGCTAAATGTAGTTTCCACCTGTTAGTCATATTCAACCAGCGAAGCTCACGTAACCTTTCAGATACATGATCCCATTTTTTTAGACCGAAAATAAAACGAACACAAGCATTTTGAAGTTTTTGAACACGTCTCGACAAAACATAATCTAGACAAGGACCGTACAAGACATCACAATAATTAAATTTCGATAGGATTAGGGTTTCACACAACAATATCTTCAACTTTCTATTAAGAATGTCTTTGTTACGATACAATTTACGTAATACGAAGTATGCTGCTTTTATCTTACTGTTGACATGTGAGTTAAATTTTAGTTTGTTGTCCATATGTAATCCTAAGTTACTACCTTCATTAGTCATTAAAATATAGATATTATTTACTGCGATCTTAAGATTTTGAATGATAAATTCTCTATTTAAATCAGAACTAAACAGAATGGAATATGATTTATTAGGATTAATTATCAGAGAATGCTCAGTGGCCACTTTAACAATGCTGTTAACATCATTGTTAATGATAGAGTTAGCAAGCGGACAGTCATTTTTAGTGAATCTATAATAAAGCTGTGAGTCATCAGCATAGAATGCCCCTGAGCAGCTTTTTAAAATATTGTTAAAGTCGGCCGTATATATTATAAATAACAGGGGACCAAGAATGGACCCCTGGGGGACACCATTGTTGACTTCGATTGGGGCAGATATTTCATTATTAAATCGTACATGTTGGTATCTGTTACAGAGAAAAGCTTATTCTCTGATTTGCTCCTCAAACATAATCAGAAACCTAATGGTTGACAATGCTGTGCCCACTCCACTTTTAATATCAGATGTAATATGTAATTACTATGATTTTGTTTTAGCGCGGAAGGCTCTGAAATAGTTTTAGTAGTACCCACCACACAAGCTTTCTTCAAAAATGACAGTTTTCCGGTATTTTAGAGACCTACAACTACTTCTAAATATACCGGGTGTTGATCCGGTCACCTGACCAAAATTCTACTGTAAGAAAGAAAATGAAGAATTAAATGTTGAATTAGAATTTGCAAAAATCACACTGCCATTATTTTAAAATAATTGCATTATGAACAAGTGTAGAATCTTGACGTTTTAGTACTGGAGGTACAACGTAAACAGTGAATTTAATAAATTTAAACTTATAATTTTTAATCTAGAATTTAATTTAAATAATAAAAATAAAAAGGCATACCAGTCAAATCAAAATAATAAGAATCAAAGGAAAGTAGTTGAAATCCCCGGATTACAGAACGAAGTTCGAATACGAAAGTATTAAAAAAAATCGGGTCTTATCAAAAAGACAAAATTTATTAATTTCGTAAAGTCGAATATTTCGGAAAGTATTTGAGTTACCCAAAAATTGGCACCGCATCTTGAATCAGCATAAAGTTTCACATAAGATCCATATGTTAACTCTGTTGTAGACATACGGATCTCATGCAACGCACGGACGTACGGACGTATTGAATTCTGTAACGAACGAAGTTCCTTGATAACAATAAAAAACCAGTTCGAACATACTAACGGGGGTTTTTAAGATCAAAGTAAATGCTCAAAAAGACCACCATCATGGCAATGTGATTTTTGCAAATCCTAAACATTTAATTCATTTTCTTTCTTGCAGTAGAATTTTGGTAGGAGAAAACATACCATTCAGGTAGCATTTTTTGGTTTTGAACACTTTTGTAGGTACTCTTATGTTTTGGCCGTAAAACAATTATGGGATCAGGAAATTGCATAGATAAGATTTTGCATGTAAAATACTATTACAGAGCGGCCGGATCAACACCCTGTATATTTCAGACGGCGAATGCGGTAAGTAGAGATAAACAATAGGTATTCATTTTCCATCACAACTTTTGAAATGATAAGTTTGACGTTTACAGTTTATTGCGCTAAATCTTGAAATGTACTAAATTATCAAGGTTTAAAGCTGTGTGCAGTATTCTTTGGAACGATTTTATTCCATTCACTTCATTCCATAAGAATGACAAATTGGTCAGAAATTTGTATGTAAGTGGTGCAACTCTATTAATGAAAGAACAGTGTTCATGGCGAAGAACCATCCGGGGAGGATTGGAAAAGATTGGGTAAGAATTATTGGACCATCTGCGCCCATAGTCCCGATTTCACATAATCGGACTTTGGACCTACTTTGTGAAAAGCGAAGGAAGAATGATGTTAAAACAAATTGAAATGGTTTATTATTTAAAAAATGAACATCGTTCTTCAAAAAACATGCGTGGTTTACACATGTTTACACTAACATTGTACCAATCAGTGTAATCTAACTTAACAAAAAATGGAAATGAATGGGGAAAAATAAGAGATTTTAGTAAGAAGACGTAAGAAATATAAAAGTATTAATAACTACTTATCTCTTAATGACCATTGTATTGCATAAAATATAACAAAATAGCGATATTGCCATTATTCTGTTGTTTATATGTGATTGATTCCATGTTACACGTAGAAAAAAGGTATTATTGTGTATTATGAACGAGAAACACGTACAAATTCAGGCGAGGAATGGCATTCGGAGGGATTCTATGATTATAAATCGACACTTATATGGTGTTCTTACATTGCCATTATTGCTTTTTTTGTTGTTTTCTGGAGGTAATCTGTCAAGAAAAATTTAAGAGCCGTGTAAAAATAGCACTTTTTTTGTAAAATTCAAATGTTCATTCGTATTCTTGAAAACTTCCGCAAATAATAAATTATAATAGAAAGCAAGGGAACTGTAAATGTGTTTTGGTTATTACATAACTTCACAAATACTGATGGGAAGAGGCGTACTCGCTGTTGAACACGGAGTGTCCGTTTTAACCCATTTCCTACCGCAAATGTGTACATTTACGTTGAATATTAAGCACCTCTAACGGAAATTTTATCGAGTTAGATGAAATCCACTTGAGAAGCACACAGAATATCTAATTATCTCACAGGTCACTTGTTGATTGTATGTTCAATTAAAGGATTGTAATTACAAATAAATCCACAAAAGGCGCCTACCGACTTACCATTTCAAAAGATGTGAATCTCTAATTATTTGTTGCATAGACGAGAATTATAAAATTGCGAATTAATCTCGACTGAAATATATTATATAGGACGCCTCTTTGATAATGGTTAAATTAATAGATTCGAAAATGATGGCGCCGACCTCAATTACCCCCACATTATAAGAGCCGTCAATTAATTTCGTTTCAACAACTATTATTTAGTTAGATGTGCTATCAATAGCTTTAAATTAAGAAAGTAAATACACTGTAGTCTTAAAAGTACAAAAAAGAAAAGTAATTATGAGGATTAACCCAATAAAGAATAAAGCACGGCTGGCTGTTGCGTATGAAAATATGCAAACAAAATTTAATTCTTTAAATAACAAAGGGTAGGTACTGGAATATAATTTGACAACGATTCTTATATATTTAGAAAAATTATTATGACAGTTGTAAGTTTAATCGATACTTTTCAAACTTTAATAAACTACCTTCCGGAAAGGAAGTTATATTGCCAACACCAACTTTGGCACGTTCTCCAAGAAAGTCAACAAATTATGTTTGGGAGCAAAGATTTTTTTCACTTTCTTTAATTTTTAATTTTTTTTAATGTAATGCACTACTGAAGCTCACCTGTTTCCTTTGACATTGTTAACATTCCCTTTAACCAATACCTGCAGTGGAAATCAGGCCAAATTTTCGTCGTCACCAAAATGTTTTTACTATTAAACATGAGCCAGATCCATTTTTTAATTGTTTAGATCTTATAACCGCTTAGATATCAGTATTTCTGGAAAACCTACCACTCCGAGTCATTCCTTTTCTTTTCTCATAAAATGGCTGGCGTTCAAATTTTGTTTCCACAGATTACTGATCGTAAGTAAGGTAAAGCAAGTTTCATAGAACACTTCTCAATTCTTTTAAAGAAGTTAGATGATGAATAAGGACAATAAGGTAGTGGGTGGACCTGTCGAAGGGAAAGTTGCAAAATGAGAGCAAGTGCCGTTGCTTAACTGGAACTGATAAAAGAAATTACAGATATACCTACAGATCATTGCAGAATTCATTTTAAAGCATTTGCGATGTATTTGTTCTCACTAATAGCTCGCTGCTGTACCTCGTTTATGGATATACAACGACGATGGTAATGCAGGTTTAACAGAAAATCTGAGGAGTATAGGACAAAGTTATGAATAATGTCCAAAATAATCCAAAGAGTAAGATTATATATTGCTTAAAATGTATAACAACAATAAATTATAGCATTGAAGGATATAGTGACATGAAAAGGAAGCAAAAGGAAAGTTTAAGAAGATTACATATGAAGAATATGATTTTCAAAAACGTATGGAAACCGAATAAATTATACCGGTAGCGGGTTTTGGTAGCGGTTACTGTTGGTAAAGCACTGTTAGATATTTCAGCAGCGGTAAAAATAAAGTAATTATAATTAAATAAATATGTACAAGTAAATAAAATAAAAGAAAATACAAGATAAATAAATAAACTAAAAACAGGATTCTGGCAATTTCCACCCAGGTATCGCCCCCTATTGGCCCGCTAGTTACTCTGAAAAAGAAAGTTAATAGTTAATACTTATCTTAAGTTTACAAAGTAATTGCCGTTTCGGAAAGGTTTGGTTCAATGGTTAAATAACAAAATGGCGGAGAAGCAGGTGTTGGAAAAATGTTCCGCTTTTAATCAGTTTTCTAAATTACAGGTACGTATGTCCCAATTAATTAAACTTTACTTTATTAATTAATTCACCTTTCAGGTTTTCAAATTCTGGATAATAATTTGACTAACAGGGAAATTTACGGTATTGCAATCAACTACTAATTTTATTTCTGACAGTGATATTATAAGCTTATATTGTCATAGTTACGATACCAATAAAGAGTGTCATAACTCCCTTGGGATATAAAGACGCTATAATTCCCTCTACGGCTCTTTTATGAACCAGTAACCTAGCAACAACCAAAACTGCAATCGACGATACCTGAATCAAATATACCGGAAATGAACAAATTTTATTAAACTCGGTCAGAAATAAAATTATCTATGTATCACGGGAATTAATAGGTCTCAATTACCTCGGGTAATTGCTGTCCCTCGGGCGCAAGGCCCTCGGGACGCAAACTTTACCCTCGGTAATTAAGACCCTTATAATTCCCTTGATACATAAATAACTATTACTTGTCAACAGTAATCACAAATTCCACCTCAATTAGCAATTGACCCTATTTACACAAACTCTAACTGCGGTGCCAGCTTAGACGTTCAGGGTTAAAACAAGTCGGGTGCTTAAAACCAGTGATAAATGAAAATGTACTTAAGAGCTCTTACATAAACGACTACAAGTTAATTAGCCCTTTTGTTGTTGCCTAAAGGAACTACGTAAGCTGTATAACGTTTATGTAATTATTCCCTTTTGTGTAATTAGCTTCGGTGATTTTCTCCTGCTATATTACAGTACGATATAACGGGGTTGAAAAATTCGCACTCCGGTTATACCACACAACGGAGGATCACAAACCTTTTTTTCTATAAATAATTGCTATTTAGGCCTGTGTTTTACTGGAGAAAAGTATCAAAAAATAACTAAAGTAACGGTTGAATGCTGAGTGCATGCAATTTAAAACAAATAAAGTTGTCAACGGTAGCTCAGGTAATTCCGAACTACCGGTGTCTTAAATGTTCAGTATGACTGTACCGGTGAATCAAAGTATAAAGAAAAGAAAAAATAAACGAACTTACCCTTAAAATAAAACTAAAAACGGTTTTCTACCCACAGGTGAGTACGCACACAAGGAACGTCACACACGGGAATTTTACACAGGGATAAACAGGGGAACGGTTCTGGAACTATAAGGTTTACAGGTAAATGAATCAGGAATTTAAATGGACAGTACACACTAAGGTTTTCAGGAAGGAAGAACGGAAATCGGTAACCGGAAAATAACGGTAATAAATCGAACTGGAGCAAAACTAGGCAAACTACCAAAAATACTCAAGACAAGACCCTTTTTCTTGTCGCCTCTCCTTTTTAAAAGTTCTCGCCCAACTTTCCACGTTGTTTCCCCCCAGTTTAACTGAGGCGACCTATTTTAAAAATGAGTGGGAAGGAGTCACACCTACAATTTGATTATCAAATATATTATTCAACTTACTCCTTCCCATCTCTTTACAAAATGTAACGGAAAATGACATTTCGTAAGATACTAGAGAACTTTTAAAGAAGATTAAGAAAAACGAAACACAGCAGGAAACAATAGCAATAACTGCGGAAAATCTAGGACATCAATTTTCATGTCTATATGATAATGAAGCGAGGGTGGAGCTTCGACACACTAATGAGATACCTTGTATTTGTTTGAAAATCGAATAGGAAAATGTGTACAAGACACTGGCAGGATTAGGAATACAAAAAAAATAAAATGTGAGCATACTATTTCCAGATAACTCAAAACAAATAATGCAAAAGGGATATTATGGAGAAAATGGGGAAATGTAGTCATGTGACCTTTAACATGTAGAGCTGATTTTATATAGGTACGGGGTGTCCCAGATCAAGAGGAATTACAAGGGTAACATTGTCGTTATTGAAGATAATAATTTTGTTAATAGGCAATGCTCAACAGCTTTATACCTATAGTGCTTTAAAATCTGTTTTGAAAAATTCAAAATGTCTCATCCGTCAATTTTGGATTTTACTTATAAAATTCAAGATAACTGCTTTTGAAAAATTCGTATGAACTTCCTTAAGTTAAATAGATGCCATACTGGATTTTCAGACTGTTGAATAGTATTTTTTATTTTATTCATCAAATTTAAATTAGTCTTATTGGAAATAAGGACTTTCATATGAAACTTCTATCTCTTGTACTTACACGGCGATATTTGACATACAAGACATGATTGTTTTTAGTTTTTTTAATCCTAAATAACTTCCAACGGGTTAGAACGGATTAAATATATTGAACTTCTTCAAAAGCTGCAAAGGATGGCCTATTTAACCAAACTTATATCTTCAATGTCGTTATAGAAGACTTCACTGGGAAAGTTACCATATCAGCGATCTACTGTCCACCCAAACATAACAATAAAGAAGGCGACTTTACTAACTTCAAGTGGTGGCAAATTTAATTTTTTTCGTATTCGAATATTCGTTAAAAAAATATTCGAATAAGTATAGAATTAATCGAATTCGAATAACAGTCAGAAAAAAATTCGTTTCATTCGTTTCATTCGTTTTATTCGTTTCTATTCTAATTCGAATAGTGGTATTATTAAGTATTCGAATAATTCCCGATTATACATTCGAATATTCGAAAAAAATTGCCACCACTGCTAACTTCATTAAAAATCTAGGAAATCGATTCATCGTCGGAGGAGATTTTAATGCTAAGCATACGACTTGGGGTTCGAGAACTATCACAACCAAAAAAAGTGTTAAAAACCATACAGCATAATAACTTATTTCATTTATCAAGATATTGGCCGTCAAGTCCTAATATAATACCTGACCTGCTGAACTACTGCATTGCAAAAGGGCTACATAGAAGGAAAATCCTAGTTAGAGAAAAACTAGACCAACTATTAACACTAGATAGTAGATACCCCACTCAAAACCGAACTTGAGATAGAAGACGCAATAACAGATTTAACCAAAGCCATTCAATCCGCTGCATGGCAAGCAGCTCCATCATACCCATATCATAGAGAATCTTCCTATAATCCTCAAAGATAAGCTAGCTGACCAAAGGAAAGCTAGGAAAAGATAGCAGTTGACAAGGGCTCCAGAAGATAAACAGCGTTATAATAAATTGGCCAAACGAACTTAAAAAGTTACTACACAAACTAAAGAATGACTCAATACAAGAATACCTTGAAGGTTTAACTCCGATTGGAGCTACGGACTATTCACTCTGGATGGCTACCCGCAAATTAAAATCCGCAGCAAAAAGTCCCACCGATAAGAAATAAAGATCAGACGTGGGCGACATCAAGTCAACAAGAGCCTGAAACATTTGCCAAACATCTTATCACAGTGTTTCAAACAAATCCTTGTCAGATACCTGCACTAGATGAAGAAATCAATAAATTTTTAGAAATCCCACATCAGATGGCTACACCACTAAAGGAAACTAACCAATTGGAGGTAGAAAGAATTATACAACATTACATTAAACAAAAAAAGACACCGGGATATAACCTCGTAACTCGAAAAGTCCTTAGGAAATTGCCTCAAAAAGATTACAAAATTACAATGCGATACTGCGACTCGAATACTTTCCATTACAGTGGAAAACGGCAGAAGTTGTGATGATCTTGAAACCAGGAAAAAGTCCATATGATGTCTCATCGTACCAATCCTATCCAAAATCCTAGAAAAAATCATTTTAAAACGAATTACTCCAATCATCAACGGTAGCCAAATTCTACCAAATCATCAAATTGGCTTCCGTAAGGGTCATAGAACCATAGAGCAAATTCACCGATTGATCCACCATATCAATAATGACTTTGAAAATAAACGATACCTACTGCTCCGCAGTAACTATGAACATAAGGCAAGTGTTCGATAAGGTCTGACACACAGGTTTAATATATAAATTAAAACTTGCATTTCCGCATCCTAAAATCTTACCTTACAAATAAAACATTCCTATCAAGTATCAAGAACGTCACACTAAACTGATTCCAATCCTATCAGGAGTACCACAGGGAAGTATCCTAGGGCCTGTACTTTATTCCATATATACCTCCGACTTACCAGAAACAGCTGAAACATATGCTGATGATACCATAATCCTATCATCGTACGATAATCCTGACACCGCCTCTAGTAACCTTCAAATATACCTAAACCAATTTGAAGCATGGATAAAACGTTGGAGAATAAAAGTCAACGCATCAAAATCTGAACATATAACATTCGCATTAAGACATATTCCAATAACGAAAAAAGTTGCAATAAAATATTTAGGATTACATCTTGACAGAAGACTGGTCTGGCGTAGTCACATATTTAATAAAGGAAAACAATTAGGGATAAAATTTACTAAAATGTACTGGTTACTTGGGAGGAATTCTACATTATCTGTCGACAATAAACTCTTACTGTAGGTACACGTTCATATTAAAACCCATCTGGACATATGGAATGCCACTCTGGGGCACTGCCAGCAACTGGGGTCAATAAAAAAATATCTTTGGTAACAAGAAAGTTGCTCGTGCAATCCCATTTGATGTGTGGCACCCTGTATTACTGTATTACAGATCATTAATATAATAAATAAATATTTTAATGTTATGCTCGGTTTTCTGTACTTACATAAAATTAGATGATTATATTAATAATATAGGAATTCGTTACATGCCGCTAAATAGGTATCGTTATTTTTTAACATACCTAGCGATAAAATCACTAGTTACAACTACTATAAATGTTCACTTCTTTAATTTGGAAACACCATAAATTTGTTTATATTCATTTAATTAATTTTTATTTTTCCGTGATAAAAAGATAGTTAAATAAACTTTGTTTACGCGCACAAATTGTTTGGAAATCAATATTCATCAGTGACTTTTGTTTTTATTCCTAATAAGAAATAATTATAAACTGTTGTTTCAAGTTTCATTTAGGTATAACTTCGTTTTTACTTTATTTAGTTTTATTTTATTAACTTCAAAAGTACAAATGGAAAAGTTTAAGCAGTAACAACTTTTATAATTTATTAAGCTTTTACGAACTTGTCATAACCTTACCTTAATAAACATCATTTTAATTTGTTTTTTTATGATTATATTTATCTTTATGACTATCTATACCCATGCGAATGCTATTCATGAGTTTGTCCATATAATTCTGTAAATATGTAGAATATAAAAAAAATAATAGTTACTTCATCACGTAATTTTAGAATTTTTAATTTGTAGAACTAGTGCTCATATTTCCTAAACAGTAAGGTAAACACAAAGTTAGTAGTAATAACCTTGAGGTAAACACATATACTCAAATCACACGATGCATCAAACTTCACATGGAAACTTTATTGTGGATCGATTATACCAATTTGCATTAATAAAGGGTCCAGGAGAATTTTTATAAAAATATATTTGCAAATGTTGCATAAAACAATTATGCTACGCATTGGAAGAGCTCTGCACATGTTTTACCGCAGATAAAATGCTGGAAGTACTAGGGGAGGGGGGGCTAAAGATGGGGGGGGGCGCCAAAATTGAAGAACATCTTTTTTTAGTAATCATGTTCTTAGTTGATTCATCATTCATCATTGCCAATGATTAAATTTTGTAGCTCGTTGACTTGTAACACTGTTGTAATAGTCTTTTCTCTTTATTTTTTTTCCAAACCTAACTTTATAATACTACAGTTTTATTTATATTTTTTCATACCACTTATTAACAATAAATAAAATTTTATTCTAAACATTAGATTATATTTAAATTAAACTAATTGAAGCTTGAACCTTTCTGTGGTAGGGGGCGGCTACCATCTGGGTAGCGCCGGGCGCCAGTAGCTTTGGTACGCCATTGAGTTATGTAAGAGTATTCTTTAAAACCATTAGAAAAACATGAAGGAAACGAAACATTTGCTTTTATACTATGTACTGATGAGAAATAAATTATCGATATTTATTATACATTTACATGATTGTAAGATAATTTTCAATTTTTTACAAATAACACGGATCGTAAAAAGTATTTCACGTAAGACCAGAATGATTTGGAATAATTAGGAAGCAACTTTGGGCCTTCAACAGTACTATTAATTCGGGCTAAACTCACAAAAACATTTTAAACTTACTGTAATGCAATTATGATGTCTTTTTACATGCGGTTGTTTAATGGAAGAACGACCCGCAACAATTTTGTGGATGTTTGATCTGGTGAAAGAGGGCATAAACGTAACTAATATTTTAAATGCTTCTGTTCGTCATTTTAAAGCTGTGCGAAAGACGAGTAAGGTGCTGATGAATACAGAAAAGTGACCATATAAACAGACGAAACTACTGTTACGCATAACGAAAAGGCATGGTGTTGTTCCACTTGTTTAGTATTTTAGCTTAATAGCAATTACAATTACAATTATGTTTATTTGTCCTGAATAATATACAGGGTGTCCATTTAGTAGCCCGTTCTTCAAGTACGGCTTTATTGTTAAATTTACTAAAAAATAAATATACGGGATTGCAATTAGGTTGGATGAAGCACATTTGCAAATTATCTAGACACATACAGGGTGTCTCCAAAAAGTATGGCGCATAAAACGTATATTTTTTTAAATGGAATGACCCACTTTTTTTAAGCGCAAATGTAGGGGCTTGGGGAGGATTCAACAGTCTTTTCACCACATTACTCCAGCTATGTTGAATGAAGTGATGAAATCTTTCACCAAAAGAGTAGACTCGTGCTTAGTACAAGAAGGCAAACATTTTGAACGGTATCCTCGATTTGAGTGTCCGGCCTATGCGTTGCCTCGTCCATCGCGCCACCATCTACTGCCGTAAGGAATAGAAAATCTCAACTTACGAAAAAACTATCGCACTTAGGTATAGGGTAAGCTTAATAAAGTTGCACTAAAATTTACCGGGGATTCCAAATATGCAATAATAAATAGGGTGTGCTATTTAAAAAAATGAAGAAAAATTAGTTTCAAAATGTCGATGATTGGAGCAAAAAAAAGTGAACATCCTGTATGAAATAATTTAATGTTTCCTCATGGTTGAATACTCTGACCCAAGTCCACCACCGAACTTACGTAAAAACAAAAACAAGACGTTAAAAAAATACAAGCGTATAATGGAAGGGTTGATATTTAGCAAAAAAATATGTATTAATTAATAACTTGACAACGCCGTGTATTAATACAAAAATAATGTACGACTGAAAAGCTCACCCAAGGCCCCTACATTTGCGCTTAAAAAAGTGGGTCATTCCATTTAAAAAAATATACGTTTTATGCGCCATACTTTTTGGAGACACCCTGTATGTGTCTAAATAATTTGCAAATGTGCTTCATCCAACCTAATTGCAATCCCGTATATTTATTTTTTAGTAAATTTAACAATAAAGCCGTACTTGAAGAACGGGCTACTAAATGGACACCCTGTACATATATTTTAACAAAGAATCTTATTCTTACAACTTAACATTTACCCTAGATTTATAACATTTACATTTACATATTAAACCTAACAGCATTCTTCATCTCTCCCCTACCTCTTCCATCCAGTTTATTCCTTCCCCTTTCTCTCCTAGAACCTCTCTCCATCTTCTTTTTAGTCCAGTCAACGAACGGCTGAAATCGAAATTTTTAATAACCCCTGCAAACCAGATATTTAGATTTAGGTAGTACCCCAGGTACTAAATCCAAATTTGCAGGAAAAAAAACGTCCGGGAAAGGTGAAAAATTGATAAGAAAGTGTGGAAATTCCTGTGTATTTTGCTTCTTTCACTATTATTTTAAAAACGATAAGTTATATCGAAAAATGTTCAGCATAAAAGTTGTAGAGCGGAAGATTCTAGGTTGGAACAAACCATTGTGTGATCATTTCGTTACGGTATTTCCGACGTAACAACGAATTTCCGAAACTGTCGTCTTAAAAGCATGCTACGACTGACAACTCCAAAGCGGCAACGACGCTACCCTACTGAACATTCTATCCTTTTCCATGCGACGGTTCTTTCTCGCTTCTACAAACAGTGTCGTATAACGTATAGAATAGCGCTGCTGCCGCTTTGGAGTTCTCGGTCGAAATACGCTTTTAAGACGACATTTCGGGAAATTCGTTGTTCCGTCGAAAATACCGTACCAAAATTATCATATAATGACTTATTCCAACGTAGAATCTTCCGCTCTACAACTTTTATGCTGAAAATTTTTCGATATAACTTATCGTTTTTTAAATAATAGTGAAAGAAGCAAAATACTCAGGAATTTCCACACTTTCTTATCAATTTTTCACTTTTCCCGGACTTTTTTTTCCTGCAAATTTGGATTTAGTACCTGGGGTACTACCTAAATCTAAATATCTGGTTTGCAGGGGTTATTAAAAATTTCGATTTCAGCCGTTCGTTGACTGGACTATTTTCACTTCTCTCAGCTCTTCACATTATTCTAACATGTGCGTAATACTCTCCCGTCCGTTTTACTAATTTCTCAAAGAACCATCTCCTTTTCAACAGATCGTTCCCGAATGTTCTTCCCCTAGACCCCACACCTGTCCCAACATTTTACACCCCTTTTTTGCCAATTCTCTCACATGTACTTCGTCCTTATTGTTATATGACATTTTTTGTCCTTGGTATTTCACTTCTCCCACACGTTCTATGTTCTCCGTACCCCACTTCTACTCTTTTTTCCCTTTCTTCCTCTATCCTTCTGAAACACTACCACTTTCGTTGTCATCAACATATCCCTCATTTCCCTTTCCGTCCTTGCCACTACTCCTATATCATCAGAGTATAGCTTAATAGCTTTTTAACTATTTCGCCAACATTTCAGTACCGCCCATTTGATCGGATCTTTGACTTAGTTGTATTGTGGCGTTACTAGACGCAAACAGTCACATCCTTACAGTTAAAAGTGTTGTGGTTATTCAACTACTTTATGGCAAATCGTTTGACATGTTAAGTAGATACTTTTAATAAACTAATGAAAGTACCTGTGTGTCTGCATCTGCGCCGTACACCACAGACCACGAAACTACAAGATTCGGTATGCACCTCTCAACCAGTGTGTCAAAGTGTTCTGAGATGATCTATCCCCCTCCTCCCTTCCTTTTTCCATGTCGATTATTATAACATGTATTCAACCAGATAAGGAACATTAGTACCATAAATACTCTCTTGTAAGTTGTAAGTTAAAAGATTTTCGTGGCTCGTAAAGCGTGATGCAGAAAAAGTTGAAAAATTTTTGAGATTTCTTCACTATATCTTTTTTAGTAGTATAAACGTCCAATATCAGCACGGTTTCTGTATAGATATTAGAAATTAGTAACAGAACACATAATGTAAGTAGAAGAAGTAGTAAAAATTAATCTTACGTATAGGGTGAATATATATTTATGTGGTGATAATTTCATTTTGAGTGACTAAAGTTAATACTCTATAAGAGAAACACACCTTTCTAATTCTCCAAAATTCGTTTCTTTCTATTTATATGCGTTAGATAAAGAGGCTAAGTTATTGTAAGCGTTTATTAGATATTGATACTACATTTTCGACTTTTCATAGAAACTTTTATGATGTTTTCCTAATAGCCTTTCCGTAACGTAATGTTATCAATAAAAGGCGCGTTATTGAAATATTATATTATTGGTATTATACTAAACAGAAGTTCACACATCAACTTCATTCCATTAGAAATAAATGTACATCTAATCATTTTAAATGATCAAGTTGAAATCAGTGAAACGTCCTCTGGCGGCAAAGATAGGAAATTAAAAATAATTTCCAGCATTTTCTCTTGGCCACATTTATTATAAGATTTTTTATTTCACTGTTAAATCTCAAATAGTTTCTCATTTCTGAGTTGTGGCTTCCTTTCTTAGTTGTACACCCGGTACACATATTCTCCACCAATTTACATCTTCGTTTCCTTTAATTACTTATGAACTGCTTATTCACCAGTAGTATAATCCTAATGAAGACTTTAAATAAGCCGAAACATTGATTATATTAAAAGGAATTGACCTTCCCTAATCATTTAATCTAGCCTTTATGAAGACCGACGTTTAAACCCGAAAAAAATTCATTTCCAGTTATAAAACACGTTTTGTTTATCTACACATTTCGAACGTAATACATTTTTAAAATATTTACCTACAATGAATTTATTAAGCACTAAATTCTGTTTTAATCCTTTAATATTTGCTGTTTGAAAATGGAGTGCATTAATAAATACTCGTACATCATTTTACTGCAATCCGCTTTTCCAAGTTTAGCTTCAATTGTTTATAATACTATTTTAATTATTAATCTATTTAATACCTAGTCAGTATTATTCTATGCTCTTATTTAAAAAGGAACTTCGTCCGATTTCAATTCACGAAATCTAGTTCTCTAAGCTCTCAAAATATTTGTGTGTTAAGTGTCCAAAAAGGAACAAGACCGATTGATTTGTATACATAACAAGTTGAGAGCGCTCTTCTAGCATTACTCCAATAAATATGACCAAAAATGTTGACGCAATAATCTTTGACTATCTTTTATTCAAAAACTTTTTTTATAAGTTATGTCAAAATAAGTTTTCAGTGTTAAAAATCACATTATCATATGTCTATATTTAGCAATATTTTATATTTTGACAGCCATTTATAGGGTGTTCTAGATGAGTTAGGTACAGCGAAGCGCATTAAATAAAGAATAGAGAGGAAGGAGTATATGCCCTCGACTTGAAATCAAAGTGGTGGTAAAATGGCTACTAACATGTTTCCTGTTATATAGAAATTGACAGAAACAAACTGCCATATTTATAACTCTAATTGGAGTTCAGTGACTGTAACAATCAACAAATATATATTATATTTCAAATTTTGCAGGTTATGGTCAACATGACCAAAATATAAATAAAGATGACTCAACAGTGGTGTACAAATGGCTGAACTTCCGTCACTAATGTTTATGCAGCAATGATACGATACTCTCCTTCCTCTCTATTCTTTATTCAATGGCGAAGCGCATCAAGATCTAAGCTTACTTTCCGATGCTCTTTCAGAATCTGTAGTAAGAATTTCAAAATTCCTTAACACAAAAAGCCACACACAGACACTTATGTGGGTTCTCAATATTTTCATTTTGCATTCAATTCCTTCACATGAATACATTTACTTGTATGGAATTTAATGTACATTGTATTATTTGTATGAGCAAACAAGCCTAAAACCAATTGAATCAGGTGTCCCTCAAGGTAGTATCTTAGGGCCAATCTTGTAGGGGAGACTGTTGTACCTAGAGCATAGTGTACCTAGAAACGATTACGATTTTATACTAGTTTTTCCATCTAGCGACTAACCAAGAAGATTTATTGTTCCCCTTAGCCGAACCAATTTCTTTATTACAGTTTCACACTTTAAAACGGAATTTGCGATTTTACAGTAAGACGATAGTTTTTACGGTACAAAAGTAAATATTTTACGTCTACTTTGTGCATAAATATTAGTGTTCACTGAGGGTTAGTGAATACAGTGTGAGTTTTACGACATTCCCCACTAAAAAGTAGTAACTAAACATCACACTTAGGTAGCTCTATTGGATAATCGGCATAAAATCGCAACTTGCACTAGGAAACAAAGCGCTCGTGTATAAAGCCAGTATGTAGTTACAGAGTGCAGCTCTAGGTATCTGCGGCCAATTCTAACATAGAAATATTAGAAAGGTTCCAGTCTAAGGTCCTGTGCATGTAACCAACGCCCCTTGGTATGTTACCAACGCGACACTAAGAAGCGACCTCTACGATTAAAGAAGTTGCCAAACAGAATGCGAAGTACAGCGCAAAGCTATTAGTGTACCCAAACCAATTAGCGCGTCGACTTCTCGATGAATCAAATGACACGTAGATTCAAGCGTTTTAAACCTTCCAAATAGGTTCCAGTAACAGGAATCAAAATAGAAATAGCATTTCAAAATTATCTTCCGTGTTACATTACAACCAAGTTTTTGGTAATTATTTAGAATGCGGGGCGATGCACCAAGGCGTTTCAACTATTCCCCTATAACAACTAAGAAAAGCTATAATATAATGACTGCAAGTCACTAAATTGTTTAAAAATTCGATAAATAAATAATGGCAATACGTAGCGAAATGTCAAAACTTGGCGGATTTGTCCATTTGTCATAACAAGATCGTTATTTACATTTACATTTGTAGTATCCGCTTTTTAAATTAATTTTTAATTGTGTTAACTTTTATTTCTCTTTTATAGGTTACCCACTCCCTTTTAATAATCCTACAATTTCTTTAGTTATTGATTATGTACAGCGTCTCTTCCCAGCACACATAAGGACGTTTTAATGACGTGAAACGTTCGTCACGTTTTACGTCAGAGACCTTAAAACATGATGTGAAAAAGACGTCATAATTACGGGTAAATGTCACAGCCCAATGACGTCATTTTTGGACGTAATTATGACGTAAATCATTGACGTAGTCATAGTAAAAAAAGGGGGCTGACCTGGGCCACATCTTACCACTCCGACCATCTTGTCATACTTGTGAATATTTGACAACTGTGTGTGCTCCGGTAGCTCCTACGCCAGAGCCCCCCTTCGCTTCTTGTAGAGTCGGAGGAGATCGTTAATGCTGAAAAAGACTTTTGCCTGAAGTAGGACTCGAACTTCGGTCGCCCGTTTAGTAGTCAGACAAGTAAACTATCTACGCTAGCGAGACTTTGCTAAGTGCAGTAATTTGAAGTTGAACACTATGAGAAAGGGAGAAGGACGTGCATATCGCGTAGTATATGAATGACTATTTTTCCAAATAGAAATTTTTATAATAATACTAAATAACTACGTATATATACCGTCATATAACTCACGTATTAAAGACGTTCAGAAATGACGTCTATAATACGTCGGAATTTGGGGGTGTAACGTAACTGACTAATTATGACCGAAAAAGTACGTCAAATATACGTCATTTTATAATTAATGTTTACTGGGTTACAGGTTATCCGCTAATTGATCTGTGTCATAGGTTGGGAAGAGGATTCCGGAAGTCATTTTTATCTGACCTCTTTACTATTTCAAATTAATTACTGGCAGGGTATGTAATTTGCAATGCCCAAGTGCGTTTACATTAGACAACTCACATGTTATTTATACGTTCTTTCAGTTCAGGCACAGACAACAGTAATTAAGCTATATAATAAATAGATATCCACTCTCCTTTGATTACTTATTCCACAATTTCTTGACTTATCGATTACGTGTTGAGTAATGCTTAACTGTTTTTTCATATTTATTTTTTAATTACAAATTCGTACCTATACCGCCATCTATTTAACAGTAGACTGTAACTCTACAATTAAGTGCTTAACAAAAAGTCGTCTTCCGGGACAATTTTTTTTTCAATTTTTCCTATAAGGATCCCCTTCCTTGTCATTCCTAACGTTTTCATCCGAAATTGGGAGAACCCGGATACTGAACTGTTACCAAATGAAGTCCATTGGTGGTGCGTGTGGGTCAAGTGTCAGTTTATAGAAAACTCGATAAAAAGTTCAACCGTCAGAATGATAATTAACCAATACCAATAAAATTTATGTACCTATCACATTAAACTAGGCGGTAAGAGATAAAGAGTAAAACCATCATTTTACATAACCACTATCGATTCATATGTAACCACACTTAAAATGGCACACGGTCTTGCATAAAGAGTTGTGTAGTCTCGCGTGTAAATGCTCTTGCATTGAAACACACAAAACTAAATAAATAAGTAAATAAATACTTTAATAGTTGTATAAGTTTGTATCCGCCCAATAGACGACCAGTTTATTTAAGGTATATTCTGTATGTTCTTAAGGTCTTTATTTTAATATTCCACTATAACTGTGCCATTTACAGAAAGTAGATGGTACAGTGGCGTGTACCGATGATATTTATTTAATTCAATATACGTACTTTCACAAGCTTTCGGCCAGTCCGGTTATATATCATAAATGTTTACTACATTTGGAATGGTATTAAATTGCATGTACTGTATACATTAATTAAATTTAATACCTACTACTATTAAAGGATTTTGGAGAAGGTAATTATTTACTCAGATAATTAACCACATAACTACCATTGTAATAAATGTTCTGATTCCATATCGACATTTATAAAATTAGTTCGCCGCCTAAAACTATTTCCAATTTTAAATGTCGAATTTCAATATTCTTGGAATGCTCGCATGTCGACTTAATTACATCTATAGGATTTTCAGCAAATTTAGTTTTGAGAAAGATTGAAATTAGCTTTTGTTCGAAATTATTTGTTGGTATTCATTTGGGCGATATATGTATATTGCATGTAAAGTTGTTTTTCTCTAATCTATTTATTGCCGTTCAGGATCATCTGTTATTCTAAGCATTGGTGTATTCAAGCATTTTTCGAGCACGCGGGGGCTTGTAAACATTCTTAGCGTCTTTCTTTTTCAATTAGCTACAGGAATATCCAAAAAAGAGCCTTTTTACTTCCCGAGTACGAAGTAAAAGGGAAGCATTGTATCAGTGTTCCAAAAAAAATTGACCTACGCAAATTTTTACATATCTTTGCGTTTCTGAATACGTAGATTCAAAATATGAAAAAAAATCCGTCTGTCGTCTGTAGTCTGTAGCCTGTAGTCTGTCTGTACACACATCCTTGCAGTCTAAACTCAGAGGTAATATCAGCATTTTCGTCCTTAGCCCGAATGCAATCGATTGGTGAAAACCGCATTTCGATAACTTTAATAGTTTCTGAGTTTAGAGCGTTGCAAGGATATGTGTACGGACAGACTACAGGCTACAGACTACAGACGACAGACGGAATTTTTTTTTACTTCTCGAGTACAAAGTAAAAGGGAAGTATTGTATTAGTGTTCCAAAAAAAAATTGACCTACGCAAATTTTTACATATCTTTGCGTTTCTGAATACGTAGATTCAAAAAATGAACAAAATTTCCGTCTGTTGTCTGTAGTCTATAGTCTGTAGTCTGTACGTACACATTCCTTGCAACGCTCTAAACTCAGAAACTATTAAAGTTATCGAAATGCGGTTTTCGCCAATCGATTTCATTTGGGCCAAGGACGAAAATGCTGATATTACCTTGACGACGTCACTTCCGATGTAAGCCAAAATGGCGGCACTCATATTTTTTATAAGATAAAATTGCAGTTTTTTTATGTAGATTAATAGTATTTTTTTCTGAATTCAGCAATATAATATATTGTGCTATATTTATTTTTTGAAGGAAGTGTTAATACGAGGGAAGTTTCGTGGCAACTTGCCAGAATTTTTTCATTTTTTGAATCTACGTATTCAGAAACGCAAAGATATGTGAAAATTTGCATAGGTGTATAGGGAAATAAAAATAGCGTAAAGTATTCGTGGATAACTGGTCTTTAAAACACTTGCTCTATTTCAAACACGCCGCCTACGCCGTCGTGCTTGAAAACTCGCGCGTGTTTTAAAGACCTGTAGGAACTTAGATTTTGTTTAATAAAGAGTACACACTTATATACAAACAAACCTGGGAATGTCATTATTTTGTGCAATTTTGTGCATCACCCTCTTTAGCAATTGAACGGTACTCCTGAAGGTACAATTGTGAAGAAAATGTATATGTGTCGTAGTCATAATGCAAAAGTAGGCTTTTTATAAAAAGCCGGTAAAACGCGAACCAACGATGCAATTTTCGTTATGACTACACCAATTCAGACAAATTGATAATATGCCGGCAAAACGCAAGCAGAAGAATGCGTGTCTCGTTCTGACTGATTATTTTCAGGCATTTTATAATCTGCCAAAAGCGATGTAGTCAAAACGCACAATGTTACTTTCCCGCTTCAGTTCGCGCCAACTAGTTGCATCAAACATAACCTAAAACGTGAAACGTGGCCTTTGTGTTGCTGTTTTTCATTTGGAAGTGCAGTGAAACACATAAAAATGTGCGATAACCGCGAGGACGTGACAATCAACAATGACAAAGGAGATTTAGAAGCTATGAAATTACAATTTAACGAACAGTTGCAAAAGTTTTATAGTGAAAGAGTGGAGAAAGATGTGATTAAAAAGCCTTGGACTGCTGAGAGAGTTAAAGAAGTTATTGAAGACATCAAGAGTGGTAAGTTAGCTGTTTCAATAGGTAACAAAAAAAGTAATAAGCAGTACCATTCAATGAGGAAATACGACGTTTTCAATATCGGTATTGATGAACATCTAGTGGTTAAACGAAACTCTCTTGACCAACCCATTATTTACATAATACCCATAGAGCAATACCACAGAATAAAAATCGTCTTTATTCTGTGGCAATACTTTGACGTGTTGTTAGAATGTCACCAAACTACAGGACATGGGGGGAGGGATAAAATGCTATTTGCCTTAAAACATAAATATAACATTCCTAGAAGAGCGATAGAAATTTTTATTTCACTGTGCAAAGAGTGTCAACTTAAAAAATCGCAACCCCACAAAGGATTGGTAGTACGTCCAATTCTTTCTAAAGATTTTAATGTTCGTGGACAAATAGATTTGATAGATTTTCAATCTGTTCCTGATGGAAATTATAAATGGCTTCTCAACTTCCAGGACCATGCTACAAAATTTTTGCATCTTCGCCCTTTACACACCAAACGTGCAGCGGAAGTGGCTATGGAGTTGTTGAAAATATTTTTGGAGTTTGGAGCGCCGCACATATTGCAAAGTGACAACGGCCGAGAATTTACTGCTTCGGTAGTAGAAGAAATTGTCGGGTACTGGCCTGATTGTAAAATTGTTCACGGCAGGCCACGCCACCCTGAAAGCCAGGGTAGCGTGGAGAGAAGTAATCAAGATGTTGAGAATATGCTTCGATCTTGGATGTCCGATAATTCCTCTACAAATTGGTCCCTTGGTTGCTATTTCTTACAGTGGCAGAAGAATTCCTCGAAACATCGTATTATTGGAAGGACTCCGTACCGTGCATTATTTGGAGCTGACCCAAAAGTTGGATTAAAATCGACAAACCTTCCAAACTCTGTAATCAAACAACTTCGAACAGAAGAGGAACTTGAAGATATAATGCGTTCTTCACAGACAAGTAACAGTGAACAGGACATACAACTAGGTGATGAAGAAGAAAATATTAATGATACTTTCAGTGACATTATTATGTATTGTTGTGTGTAACGAAATCACAAATACATCTAAATTCACTTGTGAGATATGCAATGCTACAATGCATTTAAATTGTAGTTCAGAATCGACTTTACAACAGGAAATAAGAATTTGTTCTCTTTGTACAAACGAGAACAAAATTGGATATGAAAGACAGAAGTCTTATTCTGGCCAAAAAAGAGCAGCAGAAAAGATGACGGAGACATCTAATAAAAAATTTAAGGCAATTGAAATCGGGTCATATGTTTACTTAGCAGTTCCGAAGGTAGATCGAGGACCTCTCGATTCAAAGAACCTAACTGGAAAAGTGTTAGACATGACAAATGATCTCTACAAATTAGGTACATCTAAAGGAATTCTCAAAACTTGGTTTTCAAGAAATGCTATTCAAGAATCCTTAGTTGGTTTTGAAGATGAAGTTCCTGATAAACTACTAACAGTAAGAGAGGCAGTTGCATATCATTCTCGATTCGGCGGTCAGGGGTTTCAAAAGTGTTCGTGTAAGGCTAGTAGCAAACAGTGCAATACAAAAAAATGTGCTTGCCTAAAAAATAACAATTTATGTTCTTCGAAATGCCATGGAAGTTCAACATGCAGTAATAAATAAACTTAGTACCTAGAGTGTAGAACAAAAATAGAAACTGCTATCAATGTTAAAAATAATATGGGAAGAAAGGTTATTGTTTAAATAAGTGTGGAAGTGGTACACCACGTCTTCCATTCCACACATAACATTGAGAGCGACCCTACTTTTTTTTGTAATGTACCATAAAAAAGATGTACTTATTATATTATTTTCCAAAGGATTTATTTTTATTTTGTTTACTTGTAGATTAACAATTTAACAGCGATTATTTAATAGGCTTAATAAAGGGATGTATTCTTTGTTGTCATTTCGTATGTTATTTTACAGAATACGTACGTACCTAGTCATTTTATTATCTTTATTCTTTGGTTTTGACTACAACGCTTTTGGCAGATTATAAACTGCCTGAAAATAATCAGTCAGAACGAGATATACGTTCTTCTGCTCACGTATTGCCGGCATATTATCAATTTGCCTAAATTGGTGTAGTCATAATAAAAATTTCATTTTTGGTTCGCGTTTTGCCGGCTTTTTATAAAATCCCTAGACATTTTACAAAGAGCCTAATTTTGCATTATGACTACGACATATGCACAAACAACAAAATTGTTATTTAAAGATGATGGCACAAGCATTAGTAATTATATCTTTTGGAGTCTGATCACCGTAAGGTCTCGGAAGACCAACTAAATGCGGGAATACGGTAACAAACGGAGTTACTTAAAAATCCATATAATAAGTACAGCAAGTTTAATTATTTCCTTAATTCTTGTGAAAAGATTTTGGTCAACTTTCTTATTTCTAAAGTAAGTAAGTTTCAAAACGAACAAAAGGTATAAGTTGTTTAGAAAAAACCCCAGTTCATTGTGGAATGATTCTTTTGGATCTTAAAATTATCATAAATTCTCCTTATGATAAAGGTATGTCAACTTTGCACTTGGTGAATTTCTTCTCAAATTGTTTGGTTGGTAAAGTAGAACCATTTTCACATCCCTCTCATTTACTTTTTCCTCTGTTTTTGCCTCTACGGAACATTGAAATTGCCATACCATTACAGTACTTATCTTGTTTCAAAAATATACGTAAACTAAACACCAGCTCGAAGAGATTTGGAGAGAAGGATTATGCACCTCTTCTTTATTAACGTTTCTAGTAACGAGTGACTTTTAACGGCTGATACCGCACCTAGGGTCAATTCCTTATATATTTTTATTAAAACTGAAACGGTTCATTTTAGGAATAAGAAAACTTGATGAAAGTCCATCTAAAATTTTACGTAGAATCCAAAATCGGAATAATATATAGGATGTTACATTTAAAATAACAAAGTTGGTGTCATTTCCGGAGAAATAGGAAGTGTTACTTAAACGCCATTATTTTACTTTAAGAGGCCATACCCGAAAACCCCATTACCCAAACTTTCAAACTTCACATCATAGTAGTTTCTGAAATATTCTAATGGATGGGCACCGCGTGAGACACCCTCTATTAGTCATTGTCAAAGCATACTCGAAGCAGATTTTTACACTAAGGTTAGAATTTGCAAAGCACTTTCTTATACTTTTATCTGCTCATTTATGAGGACTGAAATTCTAAACTGTAATAATCGCATTCCTGGGAGGATACATTATGCACACACAAAAATGATTACTCGTATTCGTGAAATACGAAATTAAGCACAATAAAGCTTTCCATGTACTAGTACTGCCTTTTACACTAATCACCTTGACAAGTTAATTTGCTGCATGATTTACCGCTGACAGCAACAGTACATAGGAATTTCGGACAAAATCGTGAAAAGCACTTTGTAATATATTTCAAAAATTTAAATTCAAAATAGATGTTATTCTCGATATCGGGAAGGTTTTTGATCGATCGTGTAATAAAAAATTCAATGAACCAAATATAGGTAATGTTTTAAACAACAATTTACACAAACAAAAACTAACGTGTGGTGAAAATTCACTCCAGGAGCTATTAGGAAGGTTAATAGGTTTATGGTTCCGTAACCTTTCCCTTAAAATAATAAGCAAGCTTTGTTTATCCTCGTGAAATTCAACCACGGGCTGTTTATTTGAACAAGCATTAAAATGTAATGATACCAAATGGATGTTACATGAAGGAAGACCACATCGATTTTATCAACTAAAATGCTGTCATAAAATAAATCAAAAGTTATTATTTATTGTAAAAGTGGATTAAAGGAGAAATTTACTCCTTTAAGTAATTTAAACAAAGTCCTTTATGCATTTAACTGGCATCTAAAAGATGCTTTAAAAGTGGAACAGCAAACATGAACAAGTATTTGAATATGTTCTTCATTGCGCACATTGATTTGGAGAATAGAAATGTTAGAAAGTTCTTCTAAATGCGGTGAATGTGTTCCCTTCTCTTTGGGCGGAATGCAAAACATACACAAGTATCTATACTTATACCTTTAGATCGTGTCTATGTTGAAAAATTCAACGTTTCGCCCACTATCGTAAGGGGTTTCATCAGGACAAAAGCAACACCCAAATGAAAACAATAAATTGAAGATCTCAATACTCTCGCGGATTTTCCTTTGGTAGAAGAGGGGAGAATGGGATAGAGACTTGACTTCTTTGAACAGAATATTGTGAGCATTTTGAAGAGACCTTCGTGCTCGGAAATTCGAGTGCTAACTGATCTACTAGTTTCACCGATTTAGACTGAACTACAAGAACAAGGAATACGATGTACGCCTTTACAAGATAGGGGTTCGAATTTATCTTTGGGGTTGGGTAAGATCTGGAACATATTTTAATTGTTTTTATTTGTGTTTTGCGTTTGTCCTGATGAACCCGCTTACGAAAGTGGGCGAAACGTTGACTTTTTCAACACTTAATAGCAAAAATCTAATGCGTTCCCAAGTTCTAAAAACTCATACCATTCCATCTGTAAACACCCTGTACACACTCATTACCAAGGGGCTTTATGAAATTTAATATCTAAGTACTTGTGCAGCTTTTTTATAAACTTTTGTACGAGGTGTATGAAACCTTAATTACCTACATATTTCGATGCATCAATCAAAATTCAGCATTCCGATAAAGCCTTGGCTTAAATAGAACAGAAATGCGGTTTATTTTTATGGATAAAAAATTGCCTACTGTACACCCCATGAAAATAAGATCAAGGAATGAAAACGGAATGAATCGTTATCTTGCTTTACATACGACAAGTACCTACTCAATTAATCTAAATAATTTGCAAATTCTAACATTTAAAATATTTGCATGAAATAGACCTTCATATAGGTAACAAAAAAAACCGTTCGAATTGGGCTTTTATCTGCACGAAGCAAAAATAAATGAAAATTGACCCTTTAAACCATTTGTGTGATTAAATTGAATAAATATTGAATGTTCGAGCTGTAAAATCGGAGTAAAAAAAACGAGAAAATTTACATATAAAATAGATAAATCAAGCCAGAGTGTGACTGAACAATTTAACGGAAAAAATACGAATTCACTCAGCATGATTCGAAAAGTATTTAGAGAACCTAAAGTGGACCGAAACTTCCGTTTTGGAGGACCAGCAATATACGATTCCATTTGGGAAAACTCAGAAGGTTTTAGTATCCCAATTTTGTTAGCCACTCCAGAATATTAGTCAGTAAGAAAAGGGTCGTTTAGTACGAATGCAGTCGTAAATGTGAAATATTAACTTACTGTTACCGAACATCTAATAAAACCTTTCGTTATTCTTTTTTGTTGCTTAAAAGTAAAAACATGTTATTTATAAACTTAGTGATCCTAAAATTAAATCAGTTTACCAAACCGAAACGTAATAGGTAGGTATATACTATATATTATATTGATGTCTGTTTGATGTTACCTCAATTGACTTTGATGGAAATTATTCAATAATTAATTAAACCTGTTATTTACTTTAGAAATTCGATCATTATTCAGCTTGTATTCAACCATTTAAATGAATTTCTGTCAAATAACTAAATATGTGGGTTTATATGTTATAGAGATAATAATAGTCGCTTTTTCCACACCCAATTTCTTTATTTCTTTAATTTGAGTCTTAACACTAAGAGCCAAGACTGTCACATTTTCCATAGTATTTGTGAAAAAATCGACAATATTTGAAACATTGGCACAATTCACCCTGCGCTTAAGTTTAAATTATGGTCTGCGCTCTCGATTTGTACTACTATAGAAGTAAAAACGAGTCATGTACGACGTGATACAGTGTCTAGTGCGATGTGTGGACCATTAGTGAGCTTTTAAATACTGAGATACATAAAAAATGTACTCTACCTACCTACATGCTCTTATTTGCTTTCCTACAAGCAGTGCTTGAATTGAGGAGGGGATGTGGGGGGATGGTATACCCTCACCTTTTTTAAATTACACAAGTGTACGCCTACTTTATGGTGACGCGGGACGTCCCGGGGAACGCTGCTCGAACTAGAGGGGTATTGCATACCACTTTTTTAATTTAAAAACGTGTACCTATCTCGTATTTCTCCCCCTTGTGAAACATTTTTATTGATTGGCACGTGTACAGAAACGAAAATGCAAATGAAATGTTATTTTTCAGTTTAGTTAACTGATTGGCAACACCAAATTATCTTTAGCCCTTCGCAACAAAGAACAAACCATCGCACGCAGTATTGCCAGAATGCCAGATCGTGTGAATGAATTATAGTCATATCTAATATCAAGTAGGTACCTATTGCTTATTAATTTTAATTGGGAAAAAATTTACCAACCCTTATCAAAATTAGCAAAAATATCAATCTAACAGAACCCTAGCACTAAATCTGCGAAAAAGAACTAAATATAGCTAGAATAGACAATTTGAAATGTGGAGTCCTCCCTTTTGGATAAACTGTTTTGGGGGAGGGGGAGGGGCGTATGCACATCGCCCTGGACCGCAAGTCTGGAACAACATTGACCCATACCTCCACTATTTATTTCCTAATTTCACCACTGCCTACAGGCACATAGCCTACGTGCTGTAAAGGCATTACATTTTTACATCACAATTATTGGTCATTTTTTGACTAAAAATGCCGTTATTTAGATGTTATTATATTATGTTTCGCCAATAATACACCATCGTATAGTAATTTAAACTTCATCCTCAAATTCTTGTGTGCATAATATGCAGAAATGCTATAGATAACTAATAGATATCGGTGGACTTATTCGCCCATCATTTATAGGTTCCATGTAAGGTCTATTGACGTAAAGCTTAACAAAAAATGTACGTCATAACGACGTGTGAAAATTGTAGGGGCTGTTTCTTTTGAGGGGTATCCGGAAAGTTCACCGATTGAAAATTCACCGACGGAAAGTTCACCGACAACAATTCACCGATTGAAAAATTAACCGACTGGAAACTTCATCGTCTGGAAACTTAACCGACTGGAAAATTCACCGACTGGAGATTCACCGACTCGCAATTTGTCGAAAGGACAATTCACCGATTCGATAATCATGATTCATGTAATATGGACTTTTGTACAATATTTTATTTGATGTAACAAAATTGGTTATATGTTATAGGTACCTTCAACGAAAAACAATTCCTCGACAGGAAAATTCTTCGACATTACAATTCTTCGACAGGAAAATTCTTCGAATAAAAGTCATTGCAGTTTTTGGACTAAGTATGCCAATACTTCGGATAATTTATTTTTAATAATTATAAATATAAATAATATGTTTTAAGAACCTATTAGCGTTAAACTTAAACGTAGATTGCCACTAAAACGCCTAGGTTATTTGCAGGTTTAGTATATATTTTTTTAATTGATACGCAATGGCAACGTGACACTAAACAAAGTTTAGAAGTAAAAAAATGCTAAACTTAAACGTATATTGCCACTAAAGCGCCTAGGTTATCTGCAGGTTTAGTATATTTTTTTTCAATTGATACTTTTTCATTCTTTCATTTAGAATTATTAAAAATAAATTATCGGAAGTATTGGCATACTTAGTTTAAAAACTTCAATGACTATATATTATTTATTTGAAGAATTCTCCTGTCGAAGAATTGTAATGTCGAACAATTGTGTTTTCGAAGAATTTTCCTGTCGAAGAATTGTAATGTCGAAGAATTTTTCTGTCGAAGAATTGTTTTTCGGAGAATTGCAGTCGAAGAATTTTCATTCGAAGAATTGCTGTCGAAGAATTTTCCGCAGACCGTGAAGGTACCTATAACCAAGTTTAGTACATTAAATAAAATATTGTAGAAAAGTCCATATTACATGAATCATGATTGTCGAATCGGTGAATTGTCCTTTCGACAAATTGCGAGTCGGTGAATTCTCCAGTCTGTGGTCGGTGAAGTTTCCAGACGATGAAGTTTCTAGGTGGTTAATTTTCCAGTCGGTGAATTGTTGTCGGTGAACTTTCCGTCGATGAATTTTCAGACGGTGAACTTGCTTGGAACCCTTTTGAGGACCTATTATTATTATTGTATGGAGCTTTTGCTTACAAAATGTACTAAGTACTACCACGTAATGAATTTGATAAGAATGCACGAATTAAGATCAAAAAACGCATCTGTTGACGAGAATATAAATACTTGGGCTCGGTTTTTTGTTAAATGTGAAGTATCACTATTGATAGCTTCATTACGTCTAACAAATTGACCCAAACTCGCCCACTTATTTATTTTTCTATCTTTCATAAAGATGATTATATTATTATTTATATTAGGGGTGGTCCCAATTGATTCCTGCACTTCGACCATTTGGTCTATTGGCCTCCCCGCTATTGCCTACTACCCTTCGAGAATACCTGTATCTTTAATAAAGTCCAGGATTTTAGTAGGGCGAGTCTTCGTTACTTCCTCTTGTGTAATCTTTTCATTTCCAAGTAGGTGTTCCCTTGCTTTTATGTATGCCTCGCATTGGCAAATGATGTGCGGTATGGCGTTTCTTCTTCCTTACCACAAGCCCTGGATAACGGGCTATCAGTGAGTGGTGGTGCTCAAAAGATGAGGAAAATGCAGACTGCATACTTACGTATTTGAGTAATTACCAAAAAACTGTTCACTATGTCCGTAAACCGTAAAGACTTAAGTAATTATAACAAGACAACTGCAAAAAAAACGTCAAAAATGCATTTGAGTGCTAGAATTAGTTTTTCTGAAGATGTGGTTACCAAAATAGCAAATCATACAAATCTTTATGTTATTAAAAATCACCAAAATATATCTCATCTTACTGAGAGCACTCTGGGTTTGATAATATCCGTGATTGTAAGGAATGTAAAAATGTTCCCATTCAAGAAACTCTTGAACTATTCATTGCAAAGTGGATTGAAAGGTGCATCTTTTAGCAGTACATCATATAATGCACGACAAAGATATAATAGTGGCAGTGCTGAAAAATCAAAAGGTATAACTTTTTATAATAGCTCAAGGCCTTGTATGTACCTACCTATGTGGTCGATAAACTGAAATCGTTATATTCGGTATCCGAATGAGCTTTAGATGGCCCTTGACCTTAGTACCCTTTTACTTCATTGAATAACATAGCTAGAATAAATGGTCTTATACTGAATTACGTATTCCACGTGATAAGTGGAATAAGTGGAATTCCACATCCAGTGGAATCCCGACGCTAGGAGAAAAAGATATGTGAGGTAGATAAAGATGTCATATTGTGCAAAGGACTGGAAGATATCAACTGAAATGATTCGTGGCAATTGGAACTTTTTCCAACGCGTAGAATGTATGTATCAGTGGGGGGGGGGGGGGGGGGGGGGGGGGGGGGGGATTGGTCAACGATGAACAATAAGAACAGAACGTTATAAAGTGAGAACTATGCACATCATGAAAGTCAGCTAACGTTAAATTAAAGTCATACGTTGACCTGTAATGACAAACATTATTAGTATTTGTAACACCTATATCTACAAAAAAAATTGCTAGTGATAGGGATTCGAACGCAGGACCTTTACGTCACTATGGTAATGCTCTAACCAACTGATCTACCACGCATCCCCGTAACAGTCTAAATTACTTATACATCCTTAATATAATGGATACATAGAACGTTTTATACTTCTTAATTACTTAGTTATTGTATGTACTAAAAGTATATAAATCATATTCTCCGTCGTATTGATGCTGGAATGAAGCTTGAATTAGGAAGTTGCTAGTGTCACTATTCATATGAAACAATTGTGAACATATAGTGCCCATAAAGAAAATTAGTAGGTATCGTGCACCTTTTACGAATATTAATTTGGCGCATGTGTCACGCTATACTATTATAAACAGTTAACTGGACAAAACGTTCTATCGTAGTAACACTAGCACTAACTTAATAATAACGTGTGGTATCTATAAATCGCATACAAATTTAATTCGCACGTAAAGTACCTATAAAACGTTACGAAAACCTAGAATTAAAAAGTGTCATAAAGTCGGTAATCAAAAGACGTTATGTTTTTATTATTAATACTTGTATCAAACTTTAGTCTGAAGTATTAAATTTATAGAGATTGCGCGATTTAAGGGATTAGATGTTGTCGTATAAGAAATACAACTCTGGGAAAGTGATCAGCTGTCGAGGCAAATAAAAACAAATTTGTGTGAGTAACTAGGTACTTAATAAAACGTTTGAATAGATCGACAAAATAAATAGAAACGTTTTCTATAGGTGCTTCCACATTATATACCTTTAGATATTTCCTAGTCCACATTTATATAAAAAGGTCGCGCTTTTCATTAAAACAAGTAAATTTACTATCCGATTGGAAGCGTGAACCAATTTAAATGGCAACTGAAAATTCATTGTGCATGTTAATGTTACTGTGATATTTTGTTTCGGATTTCTCTAATAAATGTAGAAATATATAGACGTAATGAAATTGAAAATTATACATAATAAAAAGAACAAGGTTGTTATTTTTATGAAAAGAAAACATGCTATTGTTAATGGAGAGGTTTATAACAGAACTAATAAAGTTGATGTAGTAATGAATTTCGAGAAAAATTGGCTATAAAATAATTCGTTTCGTGAAATGTTTACAAAAAAAGAAGATGCTCATTAATCAGCAGCAGTTTCAGGCGGCTCTTCACAAATTTACACAAAAGTAATTAACGCGCTTAACAAAATTTATCACAAAGCAAACCTATTCATGTCTAGAGGACTTAAGATATTATTATAGTTGCTCTTTGGCACAATTACTGCCGAGATAGCTGAACATGTTAAGTGTTCTTCATAAACGTACAAAGGATATTATAATCGAGTGCAATACCGACGATGTACCAAAAAAGAAATTGGAGGTGACGTTTTTTTCGTTACAATTGAAGTCTACGTTCTTCGGATTATATCAGTAGACATTTGATTTTTTAAACACAGTATAGCAATATTTGAAACTACCGGAATGACAGTTCTGAAATAGCAACCTTTAGTCAAATTAAGTAGTATGAAACTACCCCATGATTCCTTGGGTTCGATCACAAAACATTTTCTACTTGAAACATCATTGTAAGGTTTGTGTGAATATACTGCCACGTTCGTTGACGAAATTAATGTTCTACGTCTACGGGTTAATGAAGAAGTTCCTGTGAAAATATTGATGTTTCACAAAGCTAAAGTGATAAAAACTTTGAACGTGATTACACAATGCACACAAAAAGATCATTGACAAGGCTGCTGCGGTCTTGATTGATCGCCCAGTAAAAGTTTAAATTTTTGCAAGAAAAGTACAAATATCAGAAATAAGTGTTTTTAATTGTTTTTAATCTTAACGAGGATTTGGAAATGAGCAAAGTGTCGGCACGATGAAATATTTATAATACCAATCAGTTCAGCTGCGAACAAGAACTGTGTAGGCGACAAGTTTGCGAGGAGAATTTTACGGTTTTATACTAACAAGTTGAAGGCCTCTGGAGATGTGACCTGAGTACCTCACTGGAACATTGTCCCGAAACAATGGTCCATTTTGAAATCGTTACATAATCGCGACGTCAACGATTCTATAAAAATACATTCATTTGATGGTATCGAAGACCTAATCATTATATCTTCAATTACGACAGTGAATGGTTTATCTTTCATTTTTGTAAATAATAGGCAATTAAATAACAAGGTTTGATAGTAAGGTAACGATAAGACAAAAATGGCAAACAAAGTAATTCAGTCACACATACAATGGAAGGTCAAATGATAACGATGAAATTAAATCCACGTGGGTAAATGTAGGCCAAGGAAGTCTTCATCATAGCCTTGAGACACGATGAACCAACACCGAACAGCCTTTGTCTTAGCGTGTGCCATTTCCCTTACACATCAGGCACTGCATCCATTGTTTCCCTTTTTACGAATTTTTCAGTTCCTAGCTTCCATCATCGTAAGGAAGGATTTAACAAATTTGCCCTATCCTTGCAGATGTCGAAACTTAGCTTAAGGCTCAGTCAGTGGCGTACCGTGGGGTGGGGGGGGGGGGGGGGGGGCACCGGGCGGCAAGTGGGCAAGTCTCGGTCTCGCTGCGCGAACGGCATTTTGTTTATGTCGGTGCTTGGAATGTACGCAGCCATTTATAAATATAAAATAAAAATATTTAATGGTCATCTTTTTGTAAATTAGATACCTATATGTCTTGTCTCATAGGTGGGGAACCCCTTCGGCCTCCGTAAGTTTCTTGTGGCCTTTAAAAAGGTATTTTATATTTTTATAAAGGTTGCATTTATAGGTATATCAATTTATGTCTTATGCAACTTCCTTTATTAATAATATAAATAACAATAAACTGAACTGGAAAAAGAACATCTAGCTTAAAGCGGAGAAAGCAAACAGGGCGTTCTGGCAATGTCGCCGCGCATTCGGAAGACTTTCGGATCCATCCTAGAAGGACGATCTCAGTCACTCATCTCTCGATTTATACTAGGGAAAAACTACCACATCTTCTCTGATGCGGAAGTGGCATCCCAACCAGACATATCCATCTTCCCGGATGGATCTAAAACAATGGAAGGAACAGGTAGGTAGACGTATTTATTCCCAAGAACTAAACTTCCATATCAGCCAACCACTAGGCAAAATTTCGACTGTTTCAGACAGAACTGGCAGGAGTGCAATAACAATTTTTATGCACAGCATAAAGAATAAAATCATCAGAATCCCCAGTGACAGCAGAGCCGCTCTGCAGGCACTAGATCAACACAAATTCACCTCTAGGCTGGTTTCCGAATGTCACCACGTACTAGATCAAGTAACAAACATCAATACCCTTGAGTTTATATTGGTTAAGCATGCTGGAATAATAGGCAATGAAAAAACCGATAAGTTATCCCGACTGGCCTCAAAACAACCGTTTTATGGTCCAGAACCGGCTCTTCCACTTACAGTATCAACTGTAAATGTAAACTTAATAACCCAAGCCCAGCACAGGGCTAGGTGGAACTTGATGTTAGACGGCCGCCACGCGAGAGAGGCCTTCAGAGGACCATCTCGTAGCCAGGGCTATCCAGAGGAAATCTGCGGTTACTTGTAGGTATTCTTTCTGGGTACTGTAAACTTAACAAACACATGGGTTTGGTAGATTCACCATCCGTGGGTCCAGTTGTATAAAATCTAGTTGAGTTTCAACCGACTCGGCGGTTTAGTGTAAATCTATGGTAACCAAATGTGCTTTATTTTAAAGGACTGTACTTTACTTCAGCAGTATGTAAAATTTAAAATAAAGTACGTTACTTTAAATGCTTTGATTTAGGGGCTGTGTGCTTCAGGTACCTTATTTAAGGTGACAAAAAAAATATATCAACTTTTCAAAGAAAATTATGTTAAAATTGAAACGACCAGGGCAGAGGAACTTTTGTTTTATTGCTTTGAAGGCTAGACATTGAGTTCTAGCTGAAAGTAAAAGTGAAGGAAAGGAAGGATTGTTTGCTTTGCTGGCGGAACTTAATCCGCAATGGATGCTTTCATTCATTGACTATGGACACCTAAGAATGATTTTTGCCGATACTGATACCAAAGAACGTAATATTACGTTCTTTGTTGATACTAACTTACCACTCGATAGTTAGTCATTGCCATTGGTTAAAATAATGAGTGAAAGTAGTTAGGTAGTATCAATATCATTTGGTGTTCTTGGATTTGTTTTGTTTCCGGTAAGTAGTACTTTATAATGCTTTATTTGTAAGTTGGTCGAGTACTTTAAATTACATAACCAACTATGGTGACAAGTACTTTTGAGAAAAATA
This sequence comes from Pyrocoelia pectoralis, assembly GCA_036250285.1. Classification (NCBI taxonomy): domain Eukaryota; kingdom Metazoa; phylum Arthropoda; class Insecta; order Coleoptera; family Lampyridae; genus Pyrocoelia; species Pyrocoelia pectoralis. The sequence goes on along the minus strand of CM070078.1, from coordinate 30,302,520 downwards.
AAGTACCCGATCAATTAAAAAATGGAGTACTTTAAATTACTTTATTTTTTAATTCATCGGGTACTTTATTTATCTCAAAAGTATTTGGTCGCCATAGTAAAACGGAGTCGCACAAACTCGGGTTGACTTCTGGTGATTGGTGTAGAGTTGAACTGACGGTTTCACCACCCATTTACCAACCCATATGATTGGTAACATCGTCGGTTCAACCCTAGGCCAGACGTGAACCCTAGTTTGTGCGACTTATTTACACTAAACCGCCGCGCCGGCCAGTTGAATAGACTGTATACAACTGGGCCTTAGAGAAATCAAAGAGAATATGTATCAAATTAATTAGAATCACTAACCAGAATTTATTTTAGAAGGACGGCGTAGGTATGAAAATTAAGAAAATGCAATGTTTATGTGCGTAACTTTTAGTGTTAATAGTTAATACCCCCTTACATTACATATAGTTGGGCCAATGGATCTTTACCGATGTATGTTCACATACAACGACGTGCGTATCTGTCATTCGCCTACTTCATTACTAAAAACAAACAAGGACAAACTGACTGAGATTTGCAGTTTGTCTTTGTTTATTTTTAGTAATAAAGTAGTCGAATGACAGATACGCACGTCGTTGTATGTGAACATATAGATCGGTAAAGATCCATTGGCCCAACTTATAGGTATATCGAATGTGTTTTAATGAAATAACTAGTGTCCGACCAAATGTTCGGTTTCGGTTTCGGTTTCGGTCGAGTTTTGGCAAAAAAACGAGTTTCTGTTTAGTTTCGGTTTCGGCGGCAAACCTGCCGAAACTACGACGGAAACCGAAACTGCATTCTGGAGTTCCCGCGCTGTGCTCGTTCATGTTCGGCGCGGTAAATTCCATCCAAACGACGAAGACATTTTGCCGCGTCCACGTGGCTAATCATGACGTGACTTGTTTGTGAAGTATTTAAGTTATTATTAAGCATTTTTAAAGCTATGAGATTTATGAAAAAAATTAAACCTGAGTCTGACTCATTATAATAACGTTTTCTTTGTTTTTCCCTCAAAACGTGATCTTTGTAAGAAAGTTTCGGTTTCGGTTTCGGTTTCGGTCGTAGAAACCAGTTTCGGTCGGACACTAGAAATAACAACCATAAAACGTGTAAGTACATAATTATGATTATCGTTCAGACACTGCGGTTCAATTACCTACATTACAATTCCTTTTTTTTTTTAATTAAATTTAATTAGGAATTGTAGCTATTAAATTACAATTACAAATTTCAGGGTCCACTTATCACAGCCCCCATTTTGTAAGCTAAAAGTGCTAAATTGGTGCTTAGAATAGAGTAATTTTTTAGAATATTATCAGTTTTTCACCGCGAGGTAGAAAATTTTAATATAAAGAATTACAAAGCAACGTGTTTTAGCTACTTATCATTTGTTGCGTTCATATCTACTTTTTTAAAAGTCAATGGTACTCTGTTTTTTTCTACATTCTATGGTTAAGATTAAAAACTGCTGACCTACTCGTTTTATCGCATACGTCACACCCTGCACAGTGCACACAACACAAAAATCGTGGAAAACTACCTACAACTGCCTGCAATTTCATTCATTTTCTAGTCAGTGTTGCACTCGCCCTTGCACCATTCACATCGCTTTTTCCCTTTTTCGGTGCGATTAAAAACGCGTTTCTTTTACTTCGATTTAATATCAACTTTAAGTGTTTTTATCGACCCACGCCATCAACCTCTTACCGTGTATTACTTTCAAGATTGTGTTGGGATGTTGCGAACCCATATCTTACCGTAACGGCGTAACAGTTTATAAAGGCAAATTTGTTGCAAATTTTCTCTAGTAGTGTACGAAGAAAGAAGAAGCAATTACAACCTTTTGGAGAAGATTCAAGAATAGCATATGATTCGGAAAAAAGAAAAAAGACATATTTTACTCTATTATATTGAGAAATTCTCATAACATTATTCAAAGCAAGATGATTGTAAACAATTATTGCAATAAGCTATAAACCTGTTTAAGTGTTAATAGCAACATGTTGTAATCAAATATCATCATTCACCTCCGTTACTCTAATTACTCAATTTCAACGTAACGCAACGGCTTTAAGTGTTTTTATCGACCCATGCCATCAACCCCTTTGTAACTTAGCTTACCGTGGATTACTTTCAAGATTGTGTTGAGATGTTGCGAACCCAAATCTTACCGTAACGGCGTAACAGTTTATAAAGGCAAATTTGTTGCAAATTTTCTCTAGTGTACGAAGAAAGAAGAAGAAATTATTATAACCATTTAGAGAAGATTCTAAAATAGCGTCTCAAACCATTTTTTGAGGATCATTTGGTTCGGAATATTACTGTATTATATTGAGAAATTCTCATGACATTATTCAAAGCAAGATGATTGTAAACAATTATTGCAATAAGCTATAAACCTGTTTAAGTGTTAATAGCAACTTGTTGTAATCAAATATCATCATTCACCTCCGTTACTCTAATTACTCAATTTCAACGTAACGCAACGGCTTTAAGTGTTTTTATCGACCCACGCCATCAACCCCTTTACAACTGAGCTTACCGTGGATTACTTTCAAGATTGTGTTGAGATGTTGCGAACTCAAATCTTACCGTAACGGCGTAACAGTTTATAAAGGCAAATTTGTTGCAAATTTTCTCTAGTGTACGAAGAAAGAAGAAGAAATTATTATAACCTTTTAGAGAAGATTCTAAAATAGCGTCACAAATCATTTTTTAAGGATCATCTGCATATGATTCGGAATAAAAAAATATTATTCACAAGACATTATTCAAAGCAAGATGATTGTAAACAATTATTGCAATAAGCTATAAATCTGTTTGAGTGTTTATAGCAACATGTTGTAATCAAATATCATCATTCACCTCCGTTACTCTAATTACTCAATTTCAACGTAACACATCCCTGGCGCTTGGAGCTACAGAACTTCCGCTCGGATTGGAAGATGGTACCTTCAAATGTAACACCATTTCTATGTCGCAACTCTTCATAGGGTAGGCAAAATTCAAAACGCTTACAGTTGTCCATTACACGTGTATTGGGGACTTTGTGAAATAAATAAGTTACTTGTAAATTATTAATAAATTTTATTTAGAAATTTTTGAATCTGTCTTTCTTTCTACATACCTCTCTAAATGTTTTGAAACATTCTGTAGTAGTTATTGATTAGCAAAGGAGGACACGGACGATTTGGTTATTCAAAACCTATGGGTCAAATATGACAGTAGATACGCTCATTGTAGCTTTGCAGGGAGTTCAATTCTATGCTTAGTTACATATTTACCGACTTTCTGCTTTTAGTGCCCGTTACATAACGATTGGCACTAAAAATGTGTGTGTTTCAAACACAAGTATGGTTGCATAAGTATAAGGATTCACTACCATAACTAGTATTGATAACCTTGGTTAGCTTATTAAGATTTGCTTTATGTTCCATTTGTAATAATTGAGGAGAGCTTTAATTATTTCTTATTATAGCAAGTTCGTGTACCTATACAAAGTTATTTTGTAATTAGTTAGTGTTAATTGGTAATGGGGCAATTTCAGAATAAATGAATTCGTTTACGTAAGGATTGAAATTCATCATATCAATTAGATTATTTACGTTGTTAATGTTTTAACAAAATCGCTCGGATAAAGTTCGTAAAAATAGACAGAACTGTACATTACCCAATATTCATATCGCGTATTTGATGAATATAATCTTGTCAATGAACAAATAGCGAAAAAAGGAAAATAATAAATATAAATCTTATCTGTAAGACACCGATAAAATTGTATAATTCATTTCAAGGCTCCCGTATTTTTAACATAATGAAATCTACATCCAATTTAAAATGATGTAGTGTTTCATCATTTAATATTTGTACCATGTTTTCGTAATAAACAGAAGGAAATTTCCTTCGGGTAATCTAACACACCTACTTGATTATTTACGATATGCGTAGTAGTACTGGATTACGATGGGAGGGTGATCAAAAGTCCACGCGCCCATAGGCCACGTGTTCGAGCCCTTTGCGCTACTTCCCTGATTAGGGTCGTCCGACCCCGCAACATAGCTTTACGTAAATTTTACTCAAGTAGATAAGATAAGGGTGTAGGCTGGAAAAATAGCGGTGAAGTACGAAGAAAAAATAGAGAAAAGGGCTGAATGCCGGCGATGGGGCAAAGAAGGGGGGATAAAGTACGGACAAGAGGATTGGGAAAAAATATTACAAGTGGAGCGGGTATGCAACCGAAGAGGTGGAAAATATGAATGAAGGGGGGAGAAAGATACTGGAAGGGATAGTAAACAGGGACAGGGGCGTAGAGAAGCGGAAGAGGAGAACGAAGATAAGAGAAGCGAGGTACAATGAGAGATATGAAGAATAGGGACGGAAAAAGACCGAAATACTTAAGAGGACCGAAAGAATAAAGAGGTAAAAAAGATGATGCAAGGTATAGATGCGAAAACGAGGCGAGGGGAAATAGGAATGAAGAAAGGAAGTGTAGGCATAGACCGCATCCTTGGCGCATGTAGAGAACTGAGAGAAGAAGATAGAGAGAGATCGCAAATGCAGGCGTAGGACGGAGACGGCGCAGAATGAATGAAAGAATTATGGAGAAGAAGAGATAAGATAAGAATAAATTGTAATTACTACTATACTATGAATACAATAAATTAGAACAAGTAACTGTGGTAGATAATGTTCTGCTAAAAGATCGTTTCAGTATTGGCCAAAATTCTCTAAAAATCTGCTGTGATTTGATAATACAGAGCCTTGATGTAAAGCATTATGCCCTAAAGTATACTCTAACTGCAATACCAACCAAATGCTACAAATAATAATCTCGGTTTTGCCTCCCTCTACAAAACTGTGAGGAGGTGGACATCTTTTTCTAATTAATGTTTTCTTAAATATTATTCATTTGTACAACCACACGGCAATGTTTTTTTTGCATTCTTTCCAAAAATATTTCAAAACTAAAATGGACAACCGGCCGCCATTTACGCGATTCACACGACGTCAAAGTAATAGGCGTTAGAATATACCTCAGTATATAATATACAGGGTGTCTCAAAATTGACGCCCGTGCTTTTGGGATTGGATTCAGGGGACTAAAACAAATCGAAAATTGAGAGTAAAAAATTTCTCGATTGTCCCTCGTTATCGAGTTATTGATCAAAATGTAAATAATAAGTTTTACCGCATGGTCGCTCCAATTGGTTGTGTAACATAATTAAATTAGGTAGGTATGGCGATGTTGAAAATTTATGAATCGTTCTGTCATATTGACAAGTATCATTTCCTTCGATTTCGGGTGTTTAAAATGGAACGATACTACTGTAATCGCGATTATGTAGATATGTTGAAAATTCATGTAATGACAATGCCACTGTTGCGGCTAGGGCATATGCGGAGACGTTTCCAAATAGTCGGAATCCTGATGCAAAAACTATAACACGGGTAGAACAAAGATTACTTATATCAGGCAGGGCGTCAACCTACACTAACCGTCGATCAAGAAGAGAAAATTATTTTCTAATATTATTCGTTTTTAATAAAGTAAAGTTGAAATGTTAAATTTTTGTTTTTATCAATAACTCTATAACGAGGGACAATCGAAAAATTTTTTACTCTTAGTTTTCGATTTGTTTTACCCCCCTGACCCAAATCCCAAAAGCACGGGCGTCAATTTTGAGACACCCTGTATATGTCATTAAGTAATTCAGTTATAATTTCCCTTTTATTTTAAAATATAGACCATCATTTAATTATAGCTGGCATTGGTCATGTGAGTGAGTGTTTCACTGTAATTGTCAAATTCTCCAATTTTGGATTTGATTAAATCTTACATAAAAATGTATTACGGCAAATACAATTGTTATGGTCGGATTAATTTATTATTTTATTAAGCTACTGTTCAGTAATGGAATATAGCAAAGATAATCAAACGTTATGGAAGGTTGACTAATTTGTAATGTTAGGAGGTCAACGATCGTGTTATATACGCACATTAATCCCCATGTTGCATATTGGAGAAGGCACTAGTTAGATAATAGTGTATTGTTCAAAAGCAAATTACGTGTAGTAATTAAAATTTTTAAATTATTCATGGAAACACATTTTTTATGCTTGAACCGCATTTTAATGTATAGCGAACATTTTATGAAGTTTAATTATTAAAACTTATTAATATTTTATAAAGTACCTACCTCTACACGAACATCTTTTTCGTTAGGTGATGAAATATTCTGCAAATATGAATGACGAAAAATTTCTAGTTTTACTTAAAAATAATATATGTAATGTATTAAGTTAAACGATATCGTGTGCCCTAACATATTGATACATTACGCTCGTTAGATTTATAATTTCGCGCTGAAGTTAAAACTCGATTACCTACATATATGAAGGGTTCGGATAAAGTTTGGTTTTAATATACCAGAAATCGATAAATAAAAGGCATTAAAAGTGAACTTTCTCGACTGTTTTACCCTCAAGCCATTTTCCGTTATTTGCCGAAGACGATAGTCTGCTTCGCAGTGCTTTGTAAAGCAAAATACAATTTTTCGACGTACTACACTCTAAAAGAAATTGGGCGCATTCTTTATCGGAACAAGAGTATTAGACTTTGCTTAGAAGTAAGTAAACAATTCAAAACTTTTTATAATTTTTACAATTACATAGCATGCGGCTCTAAAAGTGAACAAATAATGCACTCTCACTTGTTTATAGATTTAGTAGTGAAAACATGTACCTACTACATGTATATCTACTTTAATGCATGCGCTTCGATATTGTGTAAGGCAAAGACAGCTCAGTCACTACAGTAGCGGATGTTTACTGATACAAAGGCGCGAAACGCCGAAGAACCGCCGCGCCGGCGTGCATTCGCGTGCGAAGCCTTCTGGTTAACTAATAATAGGAATTGGTGAAGCGATTTTGATAGTTGTGGAAGAGTTAATGGGATTATCGTAACATGTTTCGGCTATGAGCCACCTTCAGACGATTATATCTACAAAGGTTCTGTGTAAGTATTAATATGAAGGTAGTCGCACCAAGATCGTACGTCACATGTTAAGAACTAAGAAAATAACGAATTTATCTTAATCAAATTGTAAGTACCTACTATTAGGTATAATCGTTGATTGCAGTGTTGCCAGGTGGTTCTTTCATTTCGTAGCCAAATTCAGCGCTCCGAGTAGCCCAATATAGCCAACTTAAAAAATGGAGTAATATTTCAAACTTTCAATAACGGTAACTGAGATAATTATTTTTTTTTCCGCCTCCGCGTAGAAGTAGTACCGACCTGTTGTGTGCTACCAATGGCATGGATGGCGCCACAAGAGGAGAGGGTTCCCACACTAAACAATAAACTGTTTCTTCTCAGTTCTGATTGCAAAGTAGGGTAGATATACTGTCGTTGGGAAATTGATGACCGCCGTTTGAGAATAAATGCAGTTTTGTACTATCAAGTAGCACGGACATTCGTTCGAAAAATCCGATGAAATCAGCTGAAAATTTGGATTAAAAGTTGGAATTTGGAAAATTCGAGATAGCCCAATTGGCGATGTATCGCCGATTAAGAATTCTTGTCGCCAATTGGTTCAGTCGAGTAGCCCAAATGGCGATAAATCGCCCAACCTGGCAACACTGGTTGATTGAAGAATCTTATAAGATACGCAACGGCACGGTAATATCCGCAGACAAAATTGGGTCTCAACTAGAGACGGCGCCTGTAGTAATGTGGGTCTCAAACGTTCAGTCGCTTGTTAACTTTCGACGTGAAAGTGTCTACCCACTTTCAATGCGCAGGCGTGGTTGTGCTCGTATTTCTCCTACAAACTTTTCACAGCATAGAGCATAATATACGAACTTTTTTATCAGTTACGTCATTGACTAAAAACTTTATTTTTTTCAATCAACGCTTACGTTTTATACACATAATTTTTAGTTTTTAATTGTTTATTTGTGTTTTTCCAAAGGGTATCATTTTGCAAATAAAAAACAGTTTTTTGGTGCTTGATAGTGTGTTATTAACCCGTAAAAATGAATGCTGCAGACGCTGCAGTAAATTACATATATTGTGTTTATAATAATAACAGCTTTAAAAACCAGAGTTAATAAACTTGTGAGTTTTTTTAAATTTCCGATAAAAGACATCTTTCGAACAGAAGACATTAGGATAAGCAATCGGCGCAAGTTTTTATCCAAAACAGCAGTTCCTTGTAAATTTATTGAAAAAGGTAAGTAACACGACCATATACGAATTAACATTTTTCACCTATTTTTAATAATACTTAGATAAATAATAGTAATCTAACTATAAATAAGTTTTATTAAAATTAAAAGAGAAAAATAATTTAGATACTGATTAGTTTCATTAGATTCATTTGTCATTAGTATTAAGAAAATCACAGCTGACTCTCAAACTTAAAATAACCGTTATACAGGGTGTCCCAGTTGAAATTGACACATTTTAAACGTGATTATTGACTAAACGAAATAAGATAGAAATGTGCGGATTCAATCAACGAGTTTGAAATTTCTAAAAGTTATTTCCCAATCATACTAAAAAATTCTCCAAGTTATGCAGGGCGAGGGAAAAAATTAGATACCTATTTTCAACTAAAAATTACTTGACTTATTTAAATAGAACCTCCTGCATATTTTTACACTACTCGCAAGCTGAGTTCTTTAGCTTTTTAAAAATGTCAACATGTGTAATTAATTTTGACAAATAAAGAAAATGCGCGAATTTTTGTGAGTGCGTGTGCACTCTCATTAGTTTCAATACCGCCAGCTGCTTTTCAGTTTTGTTTATCGATGGAATTCAACAAGATATGCTACAACATTCCTTTTTGATCTTTCAAGTTAGATTTCAAAGTGCATATACCAAGATACAGTGGCGTAACTGCCTAACCCGCAGACCCTACAATGCGGGGGGGTCCACCGTACAGGGGGCCCACATGCTATGAAAGAAAAAAGGTTACGCCAGCCAGTTCGACATTCCAAAATAACTTAAAATTACAATGCTCTTTATTATAGTTATATTACTAATTCACTTCTAAGTATTGTGTGGTAAAATATTCTTCCTTTTTAATTTGAACAAACGGGAGGGAGTCAGCGTAGGGGTGAGCTGAATGTTGAAAGACTGTTAACTGTTGAGTCACAGTCTAAAATTGTATTCAGACTGTGGTTGAGTATTGAGCAAATAGGCACACGGGTTTACTGTAGTTAAATATTTGGCATGTTATATAAATTATAAATTAAACAAACCTTAAAAGGATGAGACTGTAAACAAGTGAACAAAATTATGTAAAAATTGATAGAGTTTACCGATTCATATTGTGTAGGGCCCAGAACAATGTTTACAGGGGGGCCCAAAAATAACAGTTACGCCACTGACCAAGAAAGGTGGCATATTCAACAATTTCTATAAAATTCAGTTGTCATATTTTTTCTTAATTATTTCCATGATGTTTAAATTACCTATAATAGTTATTTACGATACAAGTATCGTAATATTCGTAATATGGTGTTACGATACAAATATCGCACAACGTTTTATCTACTATTCATAAAATATTGTCGATGGAAACAAATTTGTAAATAATATGATATGAAAAGAAAAATAGTAGGCATTTCCTTCATCTGTCATCTCTCAATAATAAACGCGAAGTTCTCTTTTTTCTTAATTTAATAGCATCTAAAATAATTGGCAGAAATGGAGATATTGTGGATATAAAATAACGATAACTCCACCGAAACTAATTGTGTAGCTTAAACATCTGCCGGAGTGTTTCGCATTTCTATCTTATTTCGTTTAGTCAATAATCACGTTTAAAAAGTATCAGTTTCAACTGGGACACCCTATACAGGGTGAATGAGACCACCCGTATCAGTCTTTTATTTAAAGAACGGTGAGTCGTAGAGAGGTGGGTTAAAAAAGTGATTATAAAAGCCATAATAAAGAATCGAATGGTGATATCATTATTTCTCGGACAAGTCAGCATTCCTCCAGAAGGCCCCCAACTCCAAAATTTTAAACGGCACCATAAGTCCAAAAAGGTATTTTTTGAAAGATTGTTAAAAAAGAAGAAAGTTTTATAGGAAAAATTATTTTATTACTGCCACCCCTTTTAAGTTATATTCGACTAAAGTTGTTAAATTTGAAATTCATTGTTAACAAGAAACATTGAAAAGTCGACTTTTAAAATCTAGTTACCAATGTTACATGTGTTCAAAATGGTGTGCGGTCAATTCGCCCCGGCACTTCGCCCTCGGACACTTCGCCCCGGACATTTCGCCCTCGGACATATCGCCCCCAAGACATTTCGCCCCCTGATATATCGCCCCCAAGATATTTCGCCTCCGAACATTTCGCCCCCGAAACATATCGCCCCCAAGACATTTCGCCTTTATATATTTCGCTCCCGAAACATCGCCCCAATATTCCATTATCCATTGTCTATTAGCTTATACAGTAGTCCAAATTTCGACGCTCACCATCGGTATCTCAGTTATTAGAGGAGGTAGAGCAGCGGTTAAATAGGGAATGTTTTTTTAGAATTCAATTCTCGCGATAAATCTCATTTCTAATTCTTTTCAATGTCTTTAGACTTTCAAATAATTTTTAAAGAAACAAAATTTCCTTCAATAACTCCACAGCTTCTAATCTGACCTCTTCTAAATTTTTACAATGTTCGAAAACACTTTCAACACAAACTTTTTGATGTAACACCGTTCTATTTTTAATTTTTTAAGTAATGTGTGCCAGCAATGATTTTCATACGGCAGATGTTATAGAATTTTTATTAGTTAATTGACTTTGAGAAGAGATTTTCAAAGACGTATAACATGCCTGAAAAATATTTATTTATGGGAGAGATATTAACAAAAACATGTATTTATCTTTAATAGCACATGAGAAATGTAGGCTTAAAGGTATGCAAGTGCTAAGTAACACTGTGAAATACAAAAACCAGAACTGTGGTTTTGAAAATCTACGAAAATTGTGGAGAATTTGAATGTCACGGGTATTAAACCCTGAAAAACATTCCCTAAGTATTTAACTGCTGCTCTACTTCTTCTAAAAGCTCTACAAATGGTGAGCATCGAAATGTGGACACACTGTATATGTATAACGGATGAAGGCGATGTGAGGGCGATATGTATTGGAGGCGAAATTGTCGGGGGCGATATGTCCTGGGAGGCGAAGTGTATGGGGGCGATATATCTTGGAGGCGAAGTGTCAAGTGGCGAAATGTCCGGGGGCGAACTGTCCGGGGGGCGAACGGGCCGTGGGGCGAAGTGACGGGGCGAAAAGTCCGGGGGCGATGTGTCATGGGGCGATTTGCCCTACAACCGTTCAAAATATCTTCCATTTACTGCTAAGCACTGTTGAGCTCTTCTAGGTACACTATCAGTGGCTCTAATAAGTACTTCTTGAAAGGGAAGAACACATGTAACATTGGTAACTAGATTTTAAAAGTCGACTTTTCAATGTTTCTTGTTAACAGTGAATTTCAAATTTAATAACTTTAGTCGAATATTACTTAAAAGGGGTGGCAGTAATAAAATAATTTTTCCTATAAAACTTTCTTCTTTTTTAACAATCTTTCAAAAAATACCTTTTTGGACTTATGGTGCCATTTAAAATTTTGGAGTTGGGGGCCTTCTGGAGGAATGCTGACTTGTCCGAGAAATAATGATATCACCATTCGATTCTTTATTATGGCTTTTATAATCACTTTTTTACCCCACCTCTCTACGACTCACCGTTCTTTAAATAAAAGACTGATACGGGTGGTCTCATTCACCCGAGGTTTTACAAAATGAAAATTTCATTTAATTACGTCCCACGCTTTTTTATAGTCACATGTCATAATATTTAGTTCAGTACCAAAAGTATTTTTGTGTATTTAGGAGCTAAATATATACATTTCAACAAAACCTTTGCTTTTAAAATAGTTATTTGTGTATCAAGGTTGTAAAAGTGATCTTTTTTGGCCGAATTTGATGATTGCAGCCGAGGCGAAAGCCGAGGCTAACAAATCAGATGAGGCTAAAAAAGAACTTTTAACCGAGGTGCACACAACATTTTTTAGGCGACTATCACAAAAAGTATAAACTTTAATTTAAAAATCAATTTCATAATTTTGACAGTGACAGTTACCTGACAAATACAATCATATATTTGATTATTCATGTCACTTACAGAGTGCTTTGCTCCATCACCTGGACAACAAAAAGCGGTTGTAAAGTAAATGCGGCCGTAAAGTTGTTTATGACAGATGTTAAAAAAAAGTTATACTTTACGGCTTTCAAAAGATACGTAAAACAACTATTTATGTAATAGTCGCCTAAAAAAATATTTTAGTTTGTCATTTTTTAGTCTTTGGGAATGTTTCATTTGATAATTTTCCAGATCCAAACCAATATTCCTACGGAACATCGGGTAGTTCGCAGCCTATGGAGAAGTACACAAGAAAACGCCTCTTTTGCAGTTCAGATGAAGATGATTTAGATATCAACGATCTATGCGCGCTAAATATATATTGTTGCGTTTCTTGGTTCCCTCAAAAATTGCAATATTTGAAAAATACTCTAGCCCTTCACGTACAACCAATTCAGTTTTATTGTTATAAATGTAAAACTGTACTATTTAAAGAATCGAAAATATTGTTGATATTATCCACAAAGTCACCGGTTTGTAATGACGTTGGAGAAACAAACTGTTTGGTTGATGCTGTTTTAATTGCTGCTGAAACTATGTGAGAAAATATTTGGGCTGCATATTTTACACGCATCTTTTCAAAATTTGTTGGAGTAATATGCCGTGATGTAATTTTTAACCATGGTCCTGGTTGTGAGACTTCTTTCATCAATCTCGTATGTTTTAACTACGTCAGTCCAATTGACACGACTATTTCCAACAATAAATTGAAGTTTGGTATTCATAAAATTATTTTTTTTGGCTTTTAAGTAATTGGGGAGCATCTTATAGTATAAATTGTTTGACCTCCTATGTTGACTGCATGTTCTTGCTTAGTGGCATCTAACAAATTAAAAACGCGACGATTGTTCGATTCTTCATCGCATACCAAAGCCATTGGATTAAAAGTTAATTCTTTTAATTTTTTTATTACGACTGGAATAATTTGACCCAAAGAGTTAGGTACTGTTCACAGGTCCAGCAGAAACAAAGTAGCAAAACGGAATTTTCCAATTATAAAGTAATCCCCGAAGGTAAAATACTAAAGCCGTGTTAGCTAATTTGTTACTCCTTCCCAGAAATCCTAAGTCATGGTAGTCTTCAGATTTGTTAAATTCTAACCGTTTCTTTAATGTAATTTCGTCAAAAAGAACAACACACATTTTCTCCTTATCCTCCATGCTCTTTGCTTTCAAAGACAGCTTTAATGTAGTATTACCGCATCCAGTGCTTAAATTGATCACTTTCAACCAACTCTGGATGGTTCTGATTGCAGATAAAGTAAATTTAAGGTTATTTAACATGAATTGATAGGCCGAGGGAGATTTATAATCTAAAGACAGACTCAATTGCTGTTGATCCTTGGTCCACTTGACGTTTCTCTTATGAAAGAGCTGCATGTCAACAAATACTTGTACATATTTACTTTTACAAACAAATAAATTATTAATAAGCATCTGACCAGTAGGTACTTATAAAGACTTTTTATTTTTAATCTATATGTTTGAGATTGTTTAGCCCTTACTTTTCTTTTGAGACGTCGCGGTGTTTGTTGTGTTTTTTATGTTAAATATAAGTATAGGATGTGTAAAATTTAGTTAAAAATGTAATTGTATTTGAGAATAGTATATTACATTGTTTTTAGTCGTTGTTTAAATTGTTTTTTGATTTTGTGAAAAAAATAAGTTACAATATTATATTGTTACATCGATAAGTTAAGAGTATAGGGTGTAGTTTTTTTTGTTTGTATGTCATGTTGTGAAGATTATATAATTGAGGAACCCAAGAATTGAGTGTAATAAGAGTTTCATTTGGTACGGGATTTTTGATTGAAATCTGGGTTTTGTATGTTCTAGTTTAAGATTGAAAAAATTTTGGGAGTCAATAAGAAAAATACACAACAATATACTATATTATATAATAATTTCTTAGTTTTTACATTTTTTTAGTAGGTAGTCACGTTTTCCGAATCCTTTCCGCATGTTTTGCACATCCTATCCACATCCACGAGTCTTAAGGTCCTTTCCGACGACCATACTCTATGCGAGATACGGAATCGCATACAGCCAATACATGCCCTCAAATGGAGCCTTTCACGTGTGGGTGCCGACCGGATACAGTATCCCGCTGCAAAATGTCTGCATCTTGCACATTTAGACGATCGCGACGGTATCCGCCTCACGGATACAGATATGTATAAATGGAGCGTTTCAGACGGCGATACCGAAACAGCAGGATTATTGGTGATTGAACGGTTGAAAAGGTTGCACTTTCACCAAATCCAACTAAAGTAAATTGTACGTCCCTTTCTTCTTCCTCAATGTTACTATAAGGTGTACCGACATAGTACATTTCCCCTTCACTTGTTTTTTTTTATTCAAAAGGTACCACGACATCCATCCTACCTCCGCCACCGGGGCCGGCGGTTAATGAATGACTCCAAAGGCCGTATCTGGAAAGTATGCCGTCAATTTCAACCGCAGATTCCGTATCTCGCATACAGTATTCCCGTCTGAAAGGGCCTTTATTGCGCATTTTATTCGTGCATCTTATCCCTCGCTCGAATTCTGTTGCGAAGCAACTGGCATTCGACAATAGCAATAAAAATTCAGATAAAATAACGCCATGTCGGATCGTCATTTCATTCGTCTGGTGTAGAGGGGTGTAATATGTTTTTTGCACACAGGCCCGAAGGGCTACTACGCCACTGGCCACTCGTGAACGTTTTAAAAAATTATATCAAACTTTACTAGGTAATAAAACTTCCTAATTATTAGATTCACTCAGAAATTAATATTCACATAAATTTCAATTTTTATAACTATTTTCCTAGTAGTAACGCGGACTTATCACACAAACACGTAAGTACAATAATAAATTGTTCTCAACTACCTTTGTAATCTTCATCCACGATTAACCAAATTGGCAAAACAAAGACATTTTATTTAATGATATTTAAATACGGATACCCAGACAAATAGATGTACCTACATGTTACATGGAATGGTTTACGCTTATGATTATTTAATTCCCCGTAGTTATTTAAAAACAATTAGGTATTAAACATAGTAACTATAATTATTATTATTAAAGTAAATTTATTTTGCATCAAATTATTTTCATATATTGGAAATCAAATAGGTATTATTTCAAAGAATAATAGCACAGAACTTTATTATGTGATAATAGCTTGCGTTGCGGAAACAATATTTACCGTTAACAACTTGTAGAAATGTAGACGGATGACGTCGACAAGGACAATCATTCTCGTCATAACTCGTGCAGTCGAGTAATCAGTTCAGAAAATTTGCAATGATGGCGTTAGTTTACAATGCTATAACTTGTAGATGGTGGCGAGCAGGGGTTCCATAAAAAAGAGATAGCATGTTGGGAACGCAATTTAACATTACACTTGCGTGTCTTATAAACTCTTTAGTCAATGGTATAATCGTCTAAAGATGGCTCATAGCCGAAACATGTTACGATAATCCCATTAACTCTTCCACAACCTATCAAAATCGCTTTACGAATTCCTATTATTACTTCATATTATTAAATATTGATGGGGAAGGTTTAGAGTTTAATTTCCAACTATAACTTACACTGGACATTCTCCCCCATTTAGAGTCTAATACCAATATCAACGATGGATCCCATCACCTTTAATAACTCTGTAGCATCAACAAAAACTTATGTGGAACAAAGCCGACAATCTTCAAGGATAAACCTCGTCCTTTTTGAACGCAGAAAGGAGCGGTTCACGTTTAGGTGCACAACAATTTGTTCTGTTGAACGGATCAAAATTTCTTCCTACATTCCTCTGTTACACAAAAAAGCGTTTTCCACCACAAATGAAAAACATTTAATAACCTTCCTTATCACAACTATATATTCCCTGAATCTAGCAAAACAATAGAATTGCTTTTTTTTGTTTTCACTATTGCAAATTCATGTTTAACAATCCGTTTACAAAAAAGTTTTTATTTTGGATTATTTTATCGCACTCTAACAACGCGCTTGTGTCCAAGTATGTAATCTCCATCTGCAAAGTCTTGCTCTGTAGCTACATTTGACTCCAGTGGCTCAATATAGGTAGTTATCGAATATCATTTCCAGTACTTCAGCAGACAAAAAACTCTAAATATATGACTTTTTAAGCAATGATTTTCATAGATTAGAAATCAAGTTTTCAGAGCTAACATAAATTACGCGTCCCGCTTATTTTATTATAATTTCTAGTGTTACAAAAAGTTTCTTTTTCTCTTATCAAAGAAAAGTAGAAAGCACCGTGTCTCACAAATTTGAAAATAATTGGTCTTGAATATTTAAAATGTAGTAAAGAAGGGAAATAACTAACCTTATCTTTGAATAAGATTTATGTGTTTCTGTCGTTCATTATAACTTTATAAGACTGTTTTTTTCTCAATTCTCATAAATGTGTGAGGTTCAAGCTGACTCTGAAGAAAGTAGCGGATAATCTCAAAATCCAAGACGCATTAAGATTATTTTTTATTTACAGATTCATTAATCAGTGTATTTGAACGCATTCAGGAAGTGATACAAACAAGGGCTACTTATATCTTATAGGCTGTATAAATATTCTGAGTTTATTGTGTCAAGATTTATAGATCTTGCGTTGCGGGACTTTTAAAAGCACCATATTGGTGGGAGAAGAGGATAGTGGTGTGGGGGTGTTAAAACAAAAATAGATGTTTGTGCACGATCATGCGAGAGATACGTTAACGTTGTAATCTAACAGGCCTTGATTAATTTTAATTTATTGTCCTTGTGTGTAAGAGTAACATGTAATCTTGGGTTTTCCAAAATCACGTACCGAGACGTGGGACAGTTCTCATCCTTACTTCGCACGATGAGTTTGGGTATCATTTGCAACGTTCGTAATTGGAAGAACTGGAATTCTTGTGACCGTTGAACTACATAAAACTGAAAACATCAAAAACCACAATACAAATTTATTAAATCGAACACGTTTCGCAGCGACGCTGTTATCATCAGCGAACAATTTCATAAATGAGCTAGTTATACTCTAAACATCATTAAGTCAAAGAACTGTGAATACCAGGGTTAGTCAACCTGGTCCCTACCGCCCACCACTGGCAGCCTTGTGTCTGAAAAATAAAGGGTTGTTGAACAGCAGAGGTATTGAGGTGGGCCTCTCTCGAATTCTAGGGGAGGCAGTAAAGTGACTGCCTATACTAGAAGGACGATCTGACTCACTCATCCCTCGATTTATACTAGGGAAAAACTACCATATTTTCTTTCATGCGGAAGTGGAGTCTCAACCAGATATATCCATCTAAACGGATGGATCTAAATGTAAAACAATGGAAGGAACCGCCATCGGAATTTATTCTAAAGAACTGAGCTTCCATATCAGCCAACTACTAGGCAAAATTTCGACTGTTTCAGGCAGAACTAGCAGGAATAATGCTTAGTGCAAAAACAATTCTGATGCACAGCATAAAGAATAAAATTATCAGAATCTACAGTAACAACAGAGCCGCTCTTCAGGCACTAGTTCAATACAAAATCACCTCTAGGCTGTTTTCCAAGTATCACCAAGTACTAGAGCAAGTGACAAACAGCAATACCCTTGAGCTCCTATTGGTTAAAGGGCATACTGGAATAATAGGCAATGAAAAATCCGATAAGTTAGAAAAACTGGCCTCACAACAACCGTTTTATAATAATAATAATAATATTTATTTCCTATGAGTCTATACAAAACATACTTTGATTATAGAATATACAAAACGGATCATAGAAAACCACATGGTGCAGTACTACTTGCTCTACCACTGAAACCATGTTTTTAAGATTTATAAACAAATGAGAGATTTCCTATTACTAAACCAAACAAAAAAAAACGAAAAACTTTTAGTTTTAGTCTGGTTTTGCTTTAACCATCTTCTGTACTACTGCGAAAGGTGTCCATCGATTTTAGTTTTAGATCGCTAGGTACCGAGTTGTATATTTTAGAAATTTGATAGGAGAAGTTGCGTTCATAAATTGAAGTTTTATGCATTGGAGGAGTTATCGTTCCTTTAAAGCGAATATTGACCTTATGCAAGTCTTCTCTAAAATGTATTAATCTATATAGATGAGAAGGCTTTTTTTCGATAATAATTTTATGATAGAAAGTGGCTGCCTGGAGTTTCCTTCTGTTACTCATTGTAAGTCACCGTAGTTCAGGTAACTTATGAGAAACGTGATCATTAGACTGCGGATTTACAAGCAAATGCATATTTCCCTGGGATTAATATTCCTTAATGATAATTGAAAGATACATGTTTCATGCAATATTAAAGCGATTGAGCCACATTTATAAATGCTTATTGTGCTTATTTGAGCGTTTTTGTGCTTATATATTTGTATTTGATTATTATTGCTTATTTTGCTTTTTTAATGTTTATATCTGGTACTTTTTGGGGTTAATTTTTAAACAGACAAAATCTACAACGACAAGTTTGTTATGAAACCAAAGAAGATTAACAATTAGGCACAAGTTGTTAACGTTCATTGGTAAAACCAGTAAAACCAAAGATAAGTAATGAAACTAAAATATTTTCCTAGAAAATTCAATTGACTTGTTTTGTAAGAGGATTAACAAAAGTAGTTATGTAGGTACACCTTAAATCCTTGAATAGATTCTTGTTAAGAAGGCTGCTTACTGACAAGTCTGGAATTTTCCATCCCTTTGAAATTATTGTTTTTGGATGTTTGTGGAGGATTAAATTTTTAACAAGTATTTTCGGCATGGGATTCTTTACAATTGTACAGTGGGTACACAGCCGAATTTATCAAAATGCAGTTGAAGCAGAGAGTTGTGCCCCGTGTATTTCCATATTGAAACATAGCGTTGTGTTATTTTAGTTATGGGAAAAGTCAAAAGTGCAAAAAATGTTTTAATAAAACAATGGATAAAGGACTACCCGTACTTTTCATCCGATGGTGAGGTGGTGTTTTGTAATCCGTGCAATAAGGAGGTAAATTAACTTTTAAATATAATACTAATTTGGATTTTATGTACCTAGTGAGAAATATTGCTTAATTTAAAGTAATTAAAAATTAGTAAATTAATAAAGCAAGTTGTCTTCTTGTTAAATAATTGTGTAACCCTTCAAAAAAAATTTTAAATTTATTGTTTGTGCATCTGCGTAGACTATACATGGCACTTTTCGAGCTTATAAATGCTTATTTAAGCACATTTATACATATTTGTGCTTATTTATACATTATTTTGGTGCTTATTTGAAAATTTATACTGCTTATTTTAATTGTTATATGTGCTTATAAATCCGCAGTCTAGTGATCATAAATTCTAAACCCAAAAATTAACCGAATGCAAGAATTTTGTACCCTTTGAATTCTTCTAACAGTTATCACTAGTCAGAAATAGTCCGAATGTTGAAGAGCAAAAGGTAAAATAAGACAAAACCAAGCTTTCACATCTTAATGCTTAATGAAAATCTGAGCCTGAGATTAAAATAAGCTCATCTTATGCAATTGGCAATATGAGTATTGAAACGCAAATTGCTGTCATTTGTTAACTCCAGATTACGATGTTCATTTACAATCGGTAATTCAGTAGATACCTTCAACGATTAACTTAATATTATTTTGTAAAAGTTGAACATCATTTCTAGTACCAAAAATTAAGGCTACATTTTTATTCGGATTTAGTTTAAGATCGTGCTTTCAAGACATTTCTGAGATTGCAGTTAAATCTGTAGTGCTCGCAAATGGTCGTTGTACTTAAATGAATGAAACAACTGGTTATCATCTGCATACATATGGATGTTACACGTTTTTAAACTTTTACATAAAGAAGACGTATATACAATATATAAAAGAGGCCCAAGTGTTGATCCTTGAGGAACACCTTGAGTAATCCTAGTCGAATTCGAGATACATTTTGGTAGCTTGATTAATTGTCTTCTGTTAGATAAATAACTTTCAATCATGGCAACAGAATTGTCAGATATGTTGTCAGTTTTATGGTCCAGAGCCGGCTCTTCCTTCAAGACACCCAATCCCAACACAAGGCTAGGTGGAATTTGATGTCAGACTGTCGCCACTCGAGAGAGGCCTTCAGAAGACTATCTTGTGGCCTGGCGCGTTTTTGCACAGGGTGATCCAGAAAGAACCTGCGGCTACTTGTAGGCAAACTTTCTGAGCCCTGTAAACTTACAAGTCCATGCATCGAATTAAAACGATCCATGTTGGGGGAATCCTGGCCGAACATGGCTGTCATTAGAGCCGCTTCCCCGTTAAGCATCCTCAGGTTTATCTCACGTGTGGGATGGTTTGAGTGGCGTTGCGGAGTCGGACGACTCTAATCAGGGTGGTAGCACAAAGGGTCCGAATGGGTGGCCTTCTGACAACCCTCTCATCGTAATCCATAATCCTATGTTGATTTTTAAATTGTCTGTAACATTATATAGTTTCTTTTCATATTCCTATGTTTAACAATACCAGACACCATAATTTATTTTATATACCTAAAGGCATTGTTCAATGAAATTAACACGGTTAATAATTTAGATTTATTTGCAACACATACTTACTTTAGATTTAAGAAATGCATTTCATTCAATGCTTTTAGGTAACCAATTTAACACTAGTTAAAATGTTTAAAATATGCTGTATGGATGTATACTATAATAAATAAATATAAAGCTATGTTCTGTGGGCTCGTTTTAATGTATTGTATTGTGTTGTAATTGTATCTCAAATACGCTGCATACAATGAGTGAAAACATCGTTTGAACAGATATCGAAAATTGTTCGTGTTGCGCTACTCAACTTTGCAGCGAAGCTTTGTGGTTACTTAACGTTACCTAATGGTAATACTTACATTGTCGAATAAAAACATAATAATATGCATCATTAGTGTGAGCTACAGACATTTTGTGTTTGCCTGACTGTACCTCATTAGTTTATAATCTTTTACAAATGCTACAGGTTGAACTGAACACAAAAACGATGATAATTTAGTTTTGCGTGTGCACGTAATACAATACACATCATAAAGTGTAATTTGAAAAAAAAACAATTTTACTTCATTTAAAAGCAAATAAATACACAGTAACCATCCCCCAACAAGCCCGATTCACAAATCTATTTTCTTATTACCCTATAAAACGCACATTCTTTAATAATGGACGCGATAAAACTTGTGTAAAAAAGCTCCCATCAAATTTAAGGTTATTTTTGAGATCCGAAACGACTTAAAACATTTATAAAAGAAAGATTGACGATCGTATAGCCCAATGTTCGCTCGATTTCAACTCGGTTTATATACAAAATTCGATCTAAAAAATACGCGAGGAGCAAAATAGTACTATTTTACACAATGTAATTCTTTTATTATACGTGTCGTTGCGTTTTCGTATGTTCTAAAAGTATATTTTAAAGCTTTATTGTAAGAAATGCAGTTACGGAACATCTCAAAAACTAATTCTTACATTGCAAGCACTTTAACCTTTTCTAAAGTTATTCACACTTTAATCTGATTTAAGAAAGGTTCTATCTAGTAATTGATTTTACTTTCCACTCCCTCCACCCAATGTGTAAATATTTTATAAATACCGCCATAAAGTTATCCCTTTTCGTTCAGGGATTGTCTTCATCAATCCAGACTACAGAGCAAATATTTTTGTGTCCCGGTAAATTGATATTCAATTGCTAGGGAAATGTTCACAACAAATTTCACAATACCTATCGAGTAAAATGGGTGCATCTACACATACAAATGCGTGTTTTATAAATCGCATTCCGCCTGAATTATTTATATAAAACGAACTGTATTCAATTTTCTGTTTTTTTTTTGGTAGTAAAATATTTTACTTTGATGTCCTATACATAGAACTTATGTGGAAAGTAAAGCCGTATGAAATATCTGCAAGGTTATAGATTTAAAATACGCATGGGATAAGTTCAAGTGTAGTATAATAGGCAAGCGATGTGAAATATGCCGAACTATTTTCTTTTTATGACAAACTTTATTAAAGTATGGTACATAAGCTTTGAGAAAAAATATAACAGGGTTAATCAAAGAAATAACGAAATTTTATTGATATCTTGATACTATTTCAGATCCACTTATCCGTTGCCATAAAAACCTTTGCACAGAGTAACGAGAGGTAGAATCTTCTCTCTCTCCATAAATAATTAACGTTATTCGGTTCTAACCATTTCCGATCCTCCTTCCATAATGGCACGAAACGAAGTGAGGCCAAAATATTATATCTTCGTTCTGATGATAGGTATTAATAAAATTAAGCAGAAGTAGGCATATAAATCCTCCAACTCGACCAACAAAGGGTCTTAAAAAACCAATGTCCAAAATTTCGCACCATAGCAAAACTTTGTTTCTGGCCTATCACTTCATTTGGACAATTTTCAACATTAAAATCTACCGTTGTCTGAATGAGACAGTATGAAATAGTTTTCATCATGATACGCTTTCTTGTAAAATTCATACGCTTCAGAGCCATGGTATTCTTTCGAGTTGTGCGTGGGTGTATTTGTGACACTCCCGAAAATGTATATCACAATCCCCCAAAAACCCCAAAAGCCACCACCTAGCTTTCGACAAGAGATTCCAGTTCTGTCTTGACCAATTTATTAACCATGTTCTGAGATGAGGTCTTCCATTTTACGATAAGTTAATGAATGGTATCACGGTCTCTTATTGCCCTATAAACGGTTTCGTTGCTTACAATTTGGTCACTCAAAAAGTTCACAATTTCGTTTTTTTTAATCATTCCCATTAATGTTTGATTCTTGATTTCTCTTCCACCATTGTTTTTGAGGTTCAAAAGTATTTCAGGTTTATTGATATAAATCAATGATTTCACCCCAAAGAAAAAATATGAAGCTGATAGACATGGTGAATGGTGATATGTGCAGAGTACACGTTATTGAATGAAGTATGCTATCTGTGGCTCCATATTCCATTAGAATATAAGTATTTGTAATGCTTTTTATTTTTATTAAGTACAATTTACACTGAATTCTCAGTGTGAAAAATACAATAGACGTTATTACAATGAGTTCGTTAACCGCTGGGTGTTTTTTGGGAGCATTAGTAAGACATTTCTGGGAAAGTTTTATAGGTAGGTTTTTGAAAATTTGAACTTAAGTGTTACTCTCAAAGCCGAATCGATGTATAATATTTTCAAAATGGCAGCATATCCTTTATGCACTGGTGAAAACTCGGTTGCCATAACTACAACGGTTTTCAAGTACCTATAGAACTCTCAAAGTACCATCTGCATCCGCCCATTTTTTTTTTAAGTTTTTTTTAACTGAAAAACTATAAATTGTAGATATTGACATGTGGGTATCGAAAGGACTGAAATTTTACGTAGAATCCAAAAATGGAATAAAAATAGGGGTTGAGGTTTAAAATAACGAAGTCACTATCTACTTACGGCATTTCCTGAAGTGCTGCCATTTGAAAATATTTTACATCGATTCGCCATTCGTAGTAACCCCTAACTAAAAATTTTGAAACTTTTGAAAGTAGGTGATTATTTTTGCTCCCAAAGCACAAGTAGATAAAACTGAACTAAACCAACTCAACCAACAGTTGAGAAGAGAAATACAGGAAATAAAAAAACGAATCGGTGAACCTTAGGAACCTTACAAATAATAAAGATACTGACTATTCTCTATGGAAGGTAACTAAGAAAATTAAACGGCCCATAACTCAAATCCTACCGTTAAGAACCGAGAGTGGATGGGCAAGAGAAAACAAGCAAAAAGCAGATTGTTTTGCAAAACACCTACAAAATACGAGTATATTTCAACACAATGAACATCAAATGCAAAACGAAGTACTTCAAAAATGAAACTGAAGAGGAAGAAATACGATAAGTTACCCGACAAGAAGTAGCAAAAGAAATTAAAAATACAAATCCAAGAAAATCTTCTAGATTTGACCTAATTACAGGTACGGTATTGCAACAGCTCCCAAAAAAGCAATAGTAAAACTAACTAATATAATAAATGCAATGTTTAGACGGCAGCATGTACCAAGCGTCTGGAAAGTGGATGAAACCAACGATGTCCCTACAAGAGACCAAGCAACTACACCTACTTTCGCAGACGATACAGCGATATTAGTGGAAGGGAAAAACACTGAAGAGACAACGGAAATACTACAGCAGACCATAAATGAAATAGAAGAATGGACAAAAAAATGGAGAATAAAATTAAATGAAAACAAATCTTTACATATTAACTTTAAGAACAAAAAGGACGAATACCTACCAGTAACATTAAACAATAACATAGTACCACCCGCCAATACAGCAAAATGCTTTTTGGAATGAACCTAAATGTAAAATTACGTTGGAAGGAACGCATTAAGAAGAAGAAAGAAGAACCTGAATATTAAATACAGGAAGATTTACTGGCTGATGGGAAGGAAGTCCCAACTGTCAACTTATAATAAATTACCTCTCAATAAGCAGATGATAAAACCCGTATGGACATATGGCTGCCAACTATGGGGATGTGCCAATAAAACAAACATCAATAAAATCCAAATATTTCAAAATAAAGTGCTTAGGAACATTTTAAATGCGCCATGGTACGTCAGAAACAGCGATATCCATAGGGATAGCAACTGTGGTAGAAAAAATTAAGGACATCGCCCAGAAACATGAAAACAGGTTACATGAACAATGAACATGTCAATATAGAATTACAAAGAAGGCTCAAGAGGACAAAGTCATTTGAGTTAGTGTGATAGTTGGAAGTGACAGTGCAAAGCAAAGAAAAAGTGTCACCGTGTGAAAACGTGAGTGTGTAACAGACTATTCGAACTGAGAGAGCAACCGTTGGGTAAAATTTCATCTGACCAACTAGACAATTTAACTTATAACCAAATTGCTGGTTAGTCTTTAAAACTAGTTGTAATTGTATAACTTAAAAAAGAAAATTTTGCTCTCAGATTTGGTTCAGTGAGAATTTGCTGAAATTGTTGATAATTTTTCGATGATGATGTTATGTGCTCATAGTTGGAGTGGGGGGGGGGGGGGGCGTTTCAGTTAAAGATTGTGTCTCATTTCAGGGATAACAAATTCAACTTTGCGAAAAGGCAGTTTCATGTTCGGTACAGAACAAAATCAAGCAGTTTGGCTCTGTCAGATCTCCAATATGTGGATTCTCCCGTGGATATATGATATTTGTTGTTGTCTTCGATCGTACTAAGAAGTTCACGTCCTTTCGGAGACATCAATCTTTTTATCTTCGATTGTTTCGAGCGAAAGTTTCAAGTCTTATGCCGGTTTAAATGAGATGTGCTCTTCCACCTAAAACTTTTGAAAATGATAATGGCCAATCCCTTGCCGTCTAATGTATCAAAACCTGTTTCTGCTGAACGGGACTGGCCATTGATGAACTTAGGAAACCTTTCAAGCTGATCTGCTACTTCCGAGTTCCAACAGCTGAGTAAGTCTGGGCAAGTTTTTACATAGGTATGTCTATAAGTTATGGTTGTGCTTGTTCTTAGCTAGTGAACAAAATAACTTTAACACTTTTCATTAATTATTATCACTATGTATGTATTAGTTACCTCAACCCCCTTTTTTGAGTATGGAACCACATTCTACGTCGATGTAATTTCACTTTAATGTAAAAAAAGACAAAGCTTTAGGCCATGTGTGTTTAGTAATATCCTAAAAATGTGATTGCTTGAAGCTAACAATTGTGAGATGAGTTAACAATAGCCGTTTTGTTCATTTCCCGAACTGTTTGAGAATATTCGTTCCTCAAGCGGAAGCGTACAAAAATAAAAAGATAATTAATTTTATCTACACTTACGTTAAAGGAAACCTTTTAAAATAAATAATTTAAAGAAATTATTCGTTATTATTATTATAATGTAACTAAACAAAGAGTTAAAAAAAATTGATGTACGTCACTAATTAAACGTCACACGAAGACAAACACTCGTTAAAGACGACCAATCATTTCCCTAACAGACCTCAACACAAACTAATAATGGATTTAATTACTCTATGCGTCCACTTCAAAGTTAAAGGAAAATGAAAATTTACAATTTACTAAGCTCTTAATCCCATACAACTGAAACCGTAATTAATTTCACCGATAGTTTAAATTTATTCCAATGTGATTTTGGGTTGCGGTAAAAATTTGTCTGTAAGAACATGTGGCTGTTAATATGGGTCCAGTTGTAAATATAAGTATTTTCGGTATTGTACAGCCCAAATCGTATTGAATATTTTCTGAGAAGGATGAAGAGAACATTCTTTTGTAATAGATAATATAGATGAAATCCGTTCCATCACAGATCACGCACGTTTCAATTATTCATAAATTTGTTTCGGATATACGTACTCATGTTCTCTTACCCTACGTTTGAAATGATAATTACACAAACATAACTGGTTGCCTGTTCTCATAGTTTGGTCTTTTATTAGCATACCTTCATAGGGAGTAAATGTAATTAGGGTATATTTACAAATTCGGCGTCCAAATGGTGGAACTAAACAATTTTAATTTGATGTAGGATTGAGCATATTCAAGCATGTGCAGTACGGGATGGATCCTATGGTAATACGTTGACATTATGATGCACTTATGCATTTATCGTGTCATCGTTTATTATCTCTCTATAATTGCAAATATTTCTGTACAATTATATGAGTCATAATATCATAGAAATCCCATAACACGTTAGTTACACATAATTAGTTATAGCCAGATATGATTTATTGTAATAATTTATTAGAACTGATATAACGAGAATATTATGCGATTTATAATAATCGAGGACACCAAAATCTTCCATTAGTTTTATCAGAAACGACCAAACGTGGCAAAACTTTTGACAAAGTTTCTTAATTCAATGTACATAAAATCAGTGTTTTGTTTAAAATTGCTTGCTTCAATGATACGATAAAGCTTTCAATATAACTCGAATATTTGCGATTATTATAAATCGCATAATACTCTCGTTATGTCGGATGTAAAAGTTCATCATAAAGTCTCTGAGATTGTTACCCTGTTACGGCAAGAATTGGTCGCAACGAAATTTACGAGGAGCGATGGCCGCAGTAGCTCAGTGCTAGTAGGCAGGTGGTCGTAGGTTATTTACAATGAGCGAAATAACGTTAGAATTGGGGTAGAAAAATAGGTAAAGTTAAGTAAAGCCAAAGGGCGCCACATAATTCGTCGAGAAAATAGGGCTGCTAATCCGAATTACGAAGGTATTAACAGGTATAGTAGTAGCGACGTCAATGCTGAAAGTGAACGGGGTAGTTTGAGCAATAAATAGAGAAAAAAGAAATAAGTTTGATGTGGTTATAATGAATAAAAAGAATTCAAATAAAATATGTAACAAAATGGCAGGTTTATAAAAACAAAAAAAGGTGGTTTATACAAACAAATATTGAATTCTATACGGGATCTCAATTACCTTTAAGTGAATCAAAATTGCAAGTAAAATGATTTGAGTGACGTTAAATTAGCAACGATCGAAAGTTTACAAGGTTAGTAATTGCAATGATAAATCAAAATTTTACCTTACTTATCTTCACAGGATCCTTATGCATAAGTTTCCGTTGCGAAGTATCTTAAACAAAAATAATAACACAAAAACAAAATAACAAATCACGTTCATTGTTCTGTGGTAGTTATTGACAACTACTGGTTATTAGCCAAGTGTAAGACGATGGTTTCCCTTTTTTACAACTGTAAGGTTTGTTGTTTATTACAATCTTAAGTTAGGTACTTGTGAATAAGGTAAATTCTGTTAGCTTCAGAGGAGAACATGTAGTGTACGTCACAATACTGTCAAAGACAATGAAATACTCCCAGAATCCTTCAGTTAACTTTGACCGTTGAAACTGGATATGATATCACCTCACTCTGAAAAGTACACAAGTTCCCAATTATTTTCTTATAAACGAACGGTCACTTCCGAGTTTGTCAGGTTATTTTTTTGAAACATGCTGCCGTGGTTGCTTCGTATCTTTATATTATGAGAGCTATCGAAAAACCGTTTAAAAACACCCAAATTCTGTATGGTTAAGAAACCACATACGCGGTAATTACCTTTCGATGATCTCCACCATTTCGAATCAAAATCGAAAGCTGATGTTTCGCATAAAAATAATACGTAAAGGCACAGTGGCCTTGCGCAATGCGCAGCTCTCTTTCAGGGTAGATTTGCTACTGTAAAAGTCTATACCGTTTTATGGCTGAATTATCGTCCTTAAGTTAATGTAAGATCGAGGTATTTCTAAACTACCCTTGTGTTAATATTTAAAAACGATCTGCAAGTAAATCGATAAAATAAAAATACCATAAGCCTTCAATTCCGTACGTAAAGTTACAAAATGTATTCCCACGAAACTACACCACACAGATATTTGTTGTCATAACCGAAAATTAGTTCTATTCCGTAACATTCCCATTTCTCCAATTTTACGTATCATGATATTCACGTGTTGGACAAAGTTTAGCAGTAGTTTAGTAGTAGTTTATGACATGGTAGAACAACCGCTCCATAAAGATTGGTTTCCTACAGTCTTCACAAAGTATTAGTTCCCTCCTTTTCAATGCTACCAGGTTGTGCCACATCGTAACTTTCTAGAAACTTTTGAAAGTACGCTCATAAAACAGAAAATATTGCTGCAATATGTACAAACAGAGTGAATTAAAATTACTCATAAGGGTAATTAAAACAAATGTATGAACGGAATTATACACTGTTCAGAAGTTGTATGAAACGTCATTCATGGTGTCTGCAGTATCATTTACCAATGTAATCTCATTTTGTGGCATATGCTTAATTAAAATAAATCAAATATCTAATTAATACTTCTAATATTACAAACGGGAACGGACAACGATAGATTTATCAAGAGGCAGACCTGGAAATGGGAATTGGGATGGATGTCCAATTTGAACGGTTACTTTCAACGAATGTTATAAGGCGCGAAATTTCAATCATAAATCAGAATTAAATACCCCTATTAGATATGGAGGAGGTTACAAATAGTTTGAAATGTATTGTGGAAGAGATGAAGAGATTAAGGTGGGGGGGGGGGGGGATCTGGAGAAGGAGGTAAAGGAGAATAATGAAGAAATAAAGGCCCTAAGAAAGGAGATGAGACATATTATGAAGGAAGAGCATGGTAGGAAGGAAATAAGATGGAAAGAGGAAAGAAAAAAATTGAATGATAAGTTGCGTGCTATTGGGGTACGGGTGGAGCAGCAGGAGAAGAATAGGAGGAAAAGAAACATAGTGGTGAGGGGTTTAAACACGGACGAATCGATGAAAGGCTGAAGAGATTTGTTAACGGAGAAAGTGGGGGTAAATGTGAAGATTAGGGAGGCGTGGGTAATGGGAAAGGAGACGGGAAGGGAGATAATGGTGGGGGAACTGGGGACTTGGAGGCGAAAGAGGGAGGTCATGGAGAATAAAGGTGGATTGAGAAATACCAACATTTAGATTGGCGGCGATCTGACCTTAGAGGAAAAACGGATACAGGAAGAAATAACGAAGATAGCGAAGGAGGAAAAGGAGAAAGGAAAATATGGATAGGGGATAGAAGGTATGACGGCGATGTTGAAATAAGCGGGGTAAAGGTAGTGCAGGTGGAGGGCAGGGGAAAAGAGTCAAAAAGATGTGTATAGGACACATGTTAGGAGAGAGTGAGGAGCTCATAGAGGATGATGGAGTTGGAAGGAAGTGCTGGGGGATGTGGAAAGGTACTAGAGTGGATGAAGAGGTAGGGGAAGAAGATGAAGGCTGTTAGAGGAA